>CM060958.1:48238198-48445698 GCA_030765055.1 Mantis religiosa | reverse complement strand
CGCAGTCGCAGTCGTAGTTGTAGTAGTAATTGTTATTGTTATCATCATCAGTATCATCATTAGCATCATAATCATCATGATTATTATCATCATTATCGTTATCGATATTATTATCATTCTTGCTATTATCATCATTATTATCATCTTTCCCCTTCCTGCAAACATAAATGGGAGTTTCTTTTCTTCTTTCCTTCTTCTTTTTGAAGCGACACTTCTTTTTTCCCCCTCATTTCGGAGTTTGCTACATCTTCTACAGTGTTCGTTCTGTAAGGCTTAATTACAAATCCACATTACGATAATTTGTTTTCTAAGCGTTTGGCCGTTCCTAAGAAATGACCACAATATTTAGAAAAACAATTAGTCTTACAAACGGTTCACTAGCGAAATGAAATAATTTTCTTCTTTCTTCACACGCTTCCGAACGTTCTGTATTATCTTTCGATTTTCTTTGTATCCAGTATAGCTCATTTTCTAGGAAAATTTATACCTTCCGGCTTCACTTATTCGAAAGACTTTCAAAGTTGATAAAAGTGCTGAAAATATGAGACATGGATTGAACTTTCATAAGTTTAATATTTTGGGAGAAAAACAACCATTTAGATTTCTACTTACCAACATCCTTGAGGAAGGCATCTAGAAATTCGTTGAAAGTGCCCTTATATCCATTCCAGAGTCTGTGATGGTGGTAATACGACACAACAGCATCCTTTGGTTCTCTTGCCACGAATATTATCTGTAAATGTCAAATTCATTTACTACATCCATTGAAGCATAATGGTTAAAGAAACACACCCAGATTTTTAATTTGTAGTGCAACATTTATAACTTCTGAAAGCGGTAACAAATCACCATTTACAGTTTTCTTGATACATTGCGAGCATAAAATAAGCGAATTAACGAAGTTAACGATTTCATTACAAAAATTAATTTTTTTGGTTAATCTCTGTCACGCTGTAGACCACATAATTAAATGTTGAACTCCTAAAAAAGACAGCTAAAATGTTCGTGTCTCTCTTTAAGTGAGTTTTTGTCACGCTGCTTTCGTAGTTTCTATTTATGAAGATAAATATTTGAGAGAAATGTATTAATATTGCTAAAGTATTAAAAGTTTGACACAGTAAACAGTGTGTGATAACTTCAAAATTTCAAGATTACGTAGTACTATACCTTTTTGAAAGTTAGCAAAGTACGTTTTTGATAGATCGTGATTCATTTGTGTTAATACTGTAGTATTTTAAGGTACTGGAAGCGAATCCCAGATAATAGACTGAGACAATACTCGAAAAAGACTTTGAAATAGAAGTACGAGGTGAAACTAGAACTACAGAACGCTGACATTCCGTAGCACAAGGAGCTTAAGCTGAACAAATTGTGGTTATAGAGGCCGATTACCATGACACTCGATGTAGAATGTCTCCACGCCGATAGTGGTAACTACAGATATGTTTAGCTTATTAGTAAGCTCGTAAGCAATAAGCTGGAAAAGCTTGTAAACATTTATAACAGAATGAAAGACTCAAGGCATGGAAAATAATTTTATCTACAGTTCTCCATAGTGGAGCGGTGGCGATGGTTTCACCTCTAAACTATGTATCAAAAGTAGAAGCGATGTTTTCCAGATAAAACAATCTATGTACAATACAAATATTTATACGGCACCTTGGGTTTCTTGGTCCAAATTTGTCTAGGCAAGAGTTCCATGTGCAAGTGGGTCTTGATAAATCGCCTTCCTTCCATGTTATCCAGCGTAGTCGGAACATCAGTAGCTGCTGAGATGGGAGCGCAAACGATTGAATTTGCCCTAAAAATAAAATATACCAAATATACATATGAGTACGTCATAAATTAATATAAAAACAAAAGCTACAGGACATCCAATCTTACAAGAGACCTGGCTCTCCAAATTACTACATACAGGGTGGCCCAATAAATGTCATAAATTGAAAATTCTTGATATCAGTTTTAATAACCAAAGCATGTCAATATTATCCTTTTTGCATTAATCATCAGAATATGTATGCTCAGTGAGAGTGCAGTACATGTTCAATAGGACTCCCTTGTTGACGTACCACTTCTTCGAGACAAACTGTGACGTTTCCTAGAGCTCTACGACACATGTGTTCACTTATTCCCTGGGAAAAGGTTGTGACAGCCACTTGCAGTTACATTAGAGTGCGTGGTTTGTTGAGGTAAATATGCGGGCTGTGTGGCGGACAGATTGAACCGCCCTGAAAACGTTAGGGATCCCGAAATATTGCTGCAGGAAGTCCAAAAACGTTTTCTGTATGTGGACGAGCTCCATCTTGCATAAACCATTGAGTATGAATTGATAGCCCTGTTGCATAAAGTTGCGGAAGAAAATTGTTCTGCAACATGTCCAAGTAGCGCGCACTGTCACCTGCCGTTGAAAAAGATTGTTCCAATGATTCCAAGACTGGATATGGCAGCCCATACACCCCTTCTTTTCCATAACTTTCAGTCTCGTGTACAACACCAGGAGGTTCTCGTGCCCAAAATCTGATATTCTGCCTATTGACGCTACCGTTCAAATGAACGTAAACCTCATCAGAATACCATGTGTTATGAATCACGGTTTCATCATTTACAACAGCCTTAATCACCGTACCTTGTCATGTTCCGTTAGTTTGTGCAACACTGTCATTTGTATGAGAATAATTTCACGTCAACATGAAGTATATTTTCAAGCGAACGACGTGAGATGCCCATTTCGGCCGAAGCTCGTCTCGTGGATTTCCTGGGACTTCGTGCCAAATCCATTCTCACGGCCTCGATATTCTCTGGAGTACAGATTGTGTTGACACGAGGTCACTTTTGCTAAAAAATATGGCCCTCAGTTTCAAAGTGTGTGGTTAGTCTATACACTGTCTGTCTGCAGGGGGCCTACTAACTCGTACGAAAATCAACAGGAAAACGTCGTTGCGTCTCTGCTACGCTCCTCGTTTCCACATAAATAGCACAGTTTTCAGTTTTTGTTCAAGCATCAACCGGCCTTTGTCCACCATTTTATTAAACTGAAGCGGTGGAATCACGCATGCGTGATGGTGACAATCTGTTGAACCATGCACCAACTACGACTAATTGTTACATCATTCCAGCGTTGCCAACCCGTAATTAACATATTTATTACACAATTTCAATGTATTCATTTCCTGCGCCAACTTGTAGATAGTATTTCTATATACGGCCCAGTACTTTAAATGGGACCATGTCGTATATAATCGTTTATAAACGTATCTGCTTTTATTGCATTTTTCACTTATGAAATATATTGTTGACCTATTATAGAACATTTGACTATGTCTTCTCGATTCCCTTAATGCCTAAAACGAAATCCGAATTAAATCATTTCTGCAAATGTTTCTACTGATTAACCTCAAGTAGACAGGAGAAAGCAAAATATTTAACAACATAATGCAGAAGAATTGTACAGCTAGTGTAAAACATCGCTAAACTTCAGATGCAGAAAGGAGGAGAATCGGGAAGTGTCATGGGGGAGCAAAGGACTAGAAGTGTTGTCAGAACTCGAAGGTGGTCATATTTTCTCACGTCATTTGATACAGCCACACCCAGTACGCTTTTTAAGCATGGGATTTGTCAGTGCTACTATATAGCTTTGCTCCAGGAGTGGTAGATTGTCCCAGTGTTTAATAAAGGTTGTAAAAGTATCGGATAAGAGTCTTCTGTTTGGTCTGAAATACAATTTAATAATGATTTTCACCCGCCTCACCAGCGTAGATGGTAGCGTGTCTGCCTCACGTTCCAGAGGTTCCGAGTTTGAATCTCGGTCAGGGGGAGTTACCTGGATAAGGTTTTTCCCGCGGTTTTCCCTTATCCTTCAAATACGAATGTCGGGTAACTCTAAGCTCCATGGACCCTGGGATCATTTGAGCATCATTTCACCCATTCCATTCATCGTCCAATATGACTTAACGTTGGAGGACGTAAATTACAAAACATAAAAAAGCATTAATTTTCGCAGAAGTTAAAGGCTTAAGGAGGCGGGCCTTACTGCAGACTCTAGCGAATTCTGAAGTTACTCCTCTTACCAGCGCTGCCGAATGTAGTACACGCATCTCATGCGCCTGAACTGGAAACATTATCTCTTTAATTGCGCTCGGAAATTAATATTTCAAACTGATCATGATCGTTCAAAGTCCAATCTCTACAATACTTAGAACGCGGGCGATGCGCGTTTTATGTTTCATGTGGTTATGGTTACCCAACATCCATTCATTCGACACAGATAAGCCTCAAAAAGCAACGTTCCTTCCTGGCAACACCTATTTCAAACATAAATAAACTTCACCTATTGCACGCAGTTTGAAACAGGCGGAGATAATGTTCAGTTCCTTTTCAGAGTAGGATTTGTTATTTTGTTAATTCTTGAGTCAAATTCGAGCTAAAATATTGTTAATATTACATTAAATTTATTATTATAAACATATATTTTCTCCAGTGTTTCGTGATCCGCATGCGTGAACATGTCCCTAGAAACTGGAACAAGTGATTTTTCGATAAACAAACGTCAAGTGATTTATTCTGAGGGCATAAAAATATATTTAATATGAATAAGTTTTTACGAAAGCTCTCCAATCCAGAATATAGAGCAAGTGTACATTTTTCAAAAGCCCAGAAATTAACTGTAGAAGTTTGTGCTGTAGGTAGTGTGGACATAGTGTCAGGAATTTTTACTGAAGCAGCTTCATGCTTAGAAAAAGGGAGCGTACCTGTATTTCAATCTCCGGGAAAGACCACAAAGTTGGAAAGTGGACTGGATTAGAAACCGTGTGCTGTTTAGTTACAGGAAGAATAGGCAGTGTCTTTGCTGGCGTGTAAAACGTGTTATGTACCGAACCTCTGCCGGTACACGCACTACATTTGGCAACAGTGCTTCGCTTGAGCATTGGCCAGCGTTCATATGGCTTTAACTCTTGCGAGCGGTATACTGCGTAACAATCGCCCATGCCAGAATTATTAGACAATTTAGTCCCTTCCGTGTCACAAGTAATAAATAACCTTCTGGTTACATGTAATTAATCGACTAAAGTTGTTCTTTCCCTCCTGAAATACCATCTTATTGGAAATCTCTCATTCTACAAACATTGTCTCCTGAACTTTGTATTTGTCATATTTATAATAGCTAATGAATGCCTGATTACTAGTAAATCAAATCAAAAAGGTTTTGACAATTCTAGATAGCCTGCCTAAAGCTGTTGGAACAAAATTGAAATAGTGATGTAACCTAAAAACTGTAAATTGTTGCATTATCCTCTGTAGAAGTGTCGGTGGGTGTCTCGGCGGTGCATGGCACAATGACATGCTCTGAGGAAAACTACTTCCTCCGGTAGGTCGGCTGTCGGCCTCACCTCCTCTGCTGTGACCATTTCGCGACCACCAGCCAGGGAGCTTTGGTACTCGGATCGCCTGCCTGGGACTATTAGGGCTCGGCTGCTGGGCTCGTTGCCGTCCCGCTGCAAGGCAGCGGGTTCGTTGTCCTGGCCTGTTGGAGGAGGTCTATATCCAAGTAAACTGTAGGGATCCTGCCACTGTCGTGGCTCCTTGGATCGGCCGCCCTCTGTATCCTTCGCCTCATCCTTACTATCTAGGGTGATTCACTTGGTGGCTGCGGCAAACCCGCATACGATAGTTAAATTAGTTGGGTTCTAATTGGAGCTTAATTGAGTTCTCTTGTCCTCAGGTGAATGGTTGTAGGAAATGGATTTTGGTGGTTGTTGGTTACTCAGTTGTATTAATAATATTTGTTTGTGGTAGAATTATTTGATTTAATGCTTGAATCTATGTTGGCTTATCAACTTGGATCGGTGACCACCTGTTTGTAAAGTTCCTAGCATTTCAGACTTCGAAATCTTCGCTTCTCTTCTTAATGCACATGAACACGTTCTGCCTGTCGTAGTATCAACTTATAAGTAAGGTTTTTCTTACTTCACCATTCAGTTCGAACCTTATTCTAACCCCCTCTCTAACTTTATCACGTGACTAAACTACCTAACCCTTCTCAAATGTTACATTATTATTGGTTTCTCATTTTATTCCGAATTTTCGCCGACGTTCCGCCGTCCCTGAGTTGGGGAACGCCTACCCTGAGTTGTTTGTAACATTATGCATCGTTACCAAATCAGCGAAGTAAATCTCTTTAGCGTTATTGCACAACTGCATTTTTAAAGTCCTTTGTCCCAAAACATTCCTAGCTGAAAGAAAACAAAATTTTTCACACATTGAACTTTTACTAACACAAAGAAGGTAACGGTCCTTCTTTCCTGTCTCCCCGAGGTGTACAGATTTTTACAAGAATATTTTCTCTTTCTTGCCCGGATGCTAGTATATATGTTATATTAAATTATATTCTTCCTTTCTAATTCTTTAAGTCAACTGCTATTTTAAACATTCTAATTTCATATTATTATAACAAGATTATTATATAAGTTTAGCAAAGCATTTCTATTAATTTATCTTCTTTTTAATTATTTGACTTCGATTAATTCGCCACCTCCTAATCGCTGCCTGATACTGCGGTTGCAGGACATAGGAACTAAGGGCCCAGCATGGTGGCTTACGTACCGGATCCCCTCTGTAATGCAATCCCAATCCCATTATCCCCTGAGCAATTTTAACCATTACTGGTCAAATAAGCTTTTTCTGTTATGGGGTAAGTGTTACACGGTAACTATCTGAAGGACCTGTCTACCATACCGTATAAAGTGCTAAACGTAAATATAGTGCTTCGAAACAAGTTTAAAAATATACATTTTATTTTATATTCTGTATCTAATTTAGGTTTCCCCAGTACTGTTCTGCAAGTTAATGTATGATACGTTTAAATAGTTTCTGGGTTAAAATTTTGCTCAGGAGCTTTGTTTATTAGGAATGCAAGTTCCTTACCCATGACTATAATTCATTCTCTCAGAGAACGTTACTTCCACCAACATACTCCTGTAACTGAAACGTTTCACGTATTCTATTCACATCAGGCATGGCTTGCACACAAAAAGTACCATTTCCTTCTAAAGCAATAATAATATATCCGAGGAAACACGAAAGCTCCAAACAGCGTGGGTTATGCTGAAGGCAACTTCACAATATGTGGCATCTCGAATTCTGCCTTGCTGAGCAAAAATTGTGCTTGCCAGGGGCTACTGATATAAATAATGCATAGTTCAAAACAAAATGCCTAACTTACTAGAAACGCTTCTCTCTATGCATTCAGCTTACGTAATCTGGATCGCATATCTCGTAAAGCATCATTGAGACCTTGCTCTGTTAAATTGAAAAAGTGCCCGAGCACATGAAGGAACATAAAAAATGATTCCATTTAATTCAATTTCTGGATGAGTTTTGGAGACCTGTGGCTAGCAAAGCAAACACCCTTTTAGTTCATACAAGGCCACGTATTTCTATCTCTTCTCTTAGGTGAACATTTTAAATTGTTACTAAACTTTATGGTGAATTGTTAGTCTTTTTTGTGCTATCATGTTATTCTGAATGTCCTTTTCAGTTTTGTTGTTGTAGGGAGAATGTTAAGTATATTTTAAAGTGCTACAGCATTTGAAATTATCCTTTAATTCTGCAACATTTCATAGAAAAAAGTGTTCTGTGCTTCACTCACATAACTTTTTTACCCTTTTATGGACCACTCATTCAAGCACCCTTCTTTTATTTCAAGTTAATCGAGACAAATATTTGCAGAAAAAGTCTTATTGAATACTTTCTGGTACATAAAATGAGAATACAGTTGGTTTTAAGTGATAGTCAAATCTTTTTAACAGCTGGTTGCTATGGGCTGGTTCTAAAATATCTGCTAGTTTACATAGCCAAAACTTAAAAGAAAGATCTCTCCAATATTAAATAAAGAGAAAGAATATAGGAAATACAAACATCAGTATGATCCATTGAACCAGAGTGTAACTTCATCTTCCTCTTTCACCAGGTGTGCACCGAATTGGGCAGGCTTTGGACACCATATTTCGGATAGGTGTCTAATTTCGGATGGTAGATTTTCTGCTCCATGAGTTACTGCCCTCTCTCAGAAGTCATGTGAACAAATAGGAAGTACCAGGTGAACACAGTGAACCTCCAGCCATTATGCATTTAGCTGAGGTGAAGTAGCATTCGTAAGTTGTTTTGTTCACGATCAGTGTTTGAAGAGCACTTTTTAGAGCGTTTTCTTGAGCTTAAGGTATGGTCGTAAATCACGTAATTACTGCCTGTAATATGTCAGTATATGATAGTTTCCTTATATGCATTAACATTTGAAATTACTTATATCTTGTTTAATCCAACCTGTTATTTATCCAATATGGCGGAATTCTTAGTTTCGGTTATCACAGGGCATCGTAATTTTTGATACCGAAATTAAAGGGCTGAAATAAGTAAAGAATCATGATGGATTTCAAAGGAATGTTGGTTCTTTGTTACAACACGTGCAGGGGCAGTTGAGTCGAATAGCAGTTGGGGTGAATAATTGTTTTAACAAAAGGAACGTAAGAAACAATGTCCTTAGCAGAGTTATAAAGGGTGGCACTTGACTTTGTTTGAATAGAGTATTCTTCGGACCCTTAATAATGGCATGACAAAATAGTCACAAACGGAATCTTTGGTTGAATAAAGGGCTTCGAGAAAGTGAAAGTTACACACACCCACGCGCAGCTGTGGAGGATATTCAGTAGGTGGCTTGGAGCCGATTAGGGCAGTCTTCTTCTGTCTTGGTCGAAGGCAGACCAGAAGCGACGAGAGAAGATATTTGTCGGTTCATATATACGTGAAGAACGAATTAAGTTTCATCGAGTAGTAGGCATTTCTAAACAGTGATATTGGTAATCCTTGGTCGGCAACTTCGAGTTTGGTGTTACGATAAAAAGAAGCAGTCCTTAAATCAGTTTGAAACGGGCATTCCAGTGTCATTAGAACCATCCTTCTCATACAGACTCACGCATACCCTGAGAGAAACCTCATTGCTCAACCCTGAGCTACCCATATTATTCTATCAAACTGTAGCGTCAACGTTGAATCGTGCGCCACCCACACCCATAGCTGCATCACACTGTTGGCCCAACGTGGAACTCTTTGCTCGCCAATATTTTGTATCATTTTGTATATACGAAATTAGGAATGATAGATAGAAATTGGTATAGAAATTAGGAATGAACAATATTTTACAGATCTAAAACACTTTTTTGTTCATCAGATGGCACCAAGGCGCAGAAGGAGGTGGTCAGAAGAAGCAATGAGAGAAGTAAAGGCCGTCAAGGAGAATAAAAGGGGACTTTTAAAAGCTTCCAAATAGTACGGCGTACCTCGCTCCACACTTGAGAATTAAGTAAAGGTCAAAGATAAATATATTGACAATTTGTTGACTACAAAAATCGGAAGAAAGTGCACGCTTGGTGAGAAGCTGGAAACCAAAATGGCTGCATACTGTACGGTTATGGATGATCGCTATTTTGGACCTAGAAAGACATTAGACAAATGGCATTCCAGCTAGCTTTGGTCAACAATATAAAGCATCCATTTGATTCGATTAGCGGTGAGGCTGGAAAAAATGTCTCAGGGATTTTATGAAAAGACACTCTCAACAGGCTTATCGCACCCCAGAAAAGTATCCGAAATTAGGCACCATTTTTGTGACTTAATCCAAATTCTCTTTAATGGTTTTCATTATGTCCTACGTGAACTTACAGAATTTCGTGTCTGTTGATGTACTATAATATGTAAAATACCCAAAAATAAAAATAGCATCCGAAGTATAGCACCCTTACCCTACTAAGCCACATAAGGTAAAACGTAACAGATAGCGCAGGAAAGCGACTACGAACTGAGGATATAAAATTAAATAATTACCTTCACGAAGTTATTACGATTAAATCTATCATAGATGGGTGACTATGAAACTAAGGCTAACCTGCTTGGCACAGATTAAATTATATGTACTGCAGAACCTACATATCCATCGCCACATCGCTATCTTTTAAGTGAAGTTAAATATGCCACAAATCTTGTAAAGGCGTTTAGCAATTGTTTGTAAAATCGGTGCTTAGATTTTTTATCAATCATAAAGGACAACTAAAACTTACTGTTGCAATGCAAATAGAAGGCATTTGTCACAGAGGCTATCTCTAATCTAATTATAAAAATGTTTTGTTTTCCAAACTTTCAAAAGTAGCCTCCTTTTTCCTCACGAATGACAATTTAGCCTCCGAATGGAGGATGTTTCCGTTTCCTTTTGGTCTTTACTTCAGCAGTATGTAGGAAGCTGACTGTAATTTAATATGTTTTTGTTACGAAAGTGCAATGCAACTTGTAAATGTTTTTAGAGCACTGCACCATAAGGGTGTATGAAAAGAACAACAGCATTTACAGTTGTAGACTTCTTCCCATTTATAATTAACGAGATATTTTCCCTTTATTTTTTCTCCATGTTCTTCGAAGTCCTGAAATATTTTCTAACTCTGTATTCAGTCGCATGAGCTACAGACCTACTGCCTTGATTATTATATACTTCCAGGCCAAACAACCACCAACATGTAGTAGGTCCTTCTGTATAACCTATATAACCTTTAATAACGTAAGTGATGATTGTTATTTATGCTTTGCCGTATGGCTGCAGAATTGTCTTTATTATATAGCTAAAATACTTAATTAGATATTATTAGGACTCCTATTTAAAGGTATTAATTTAGCTTTCAAGTTACTAGAAGAATTACACAAATATAACTATTTGCAAAAAAACTTCATTTATCTTAAGGAAATGATATAAATGTTTCATATTTCGTAAACATGTTTTTATATCTTCAGTCATCAAACAACTTCGTCGTCAATAATACTATCCGTTTTCAATATGTATTTTTTTTTCAATATTACCAATATCTGAAAACGAAACAAACCTAGAAACAGAATCTACTGCTGGTATTTCAAAATTAATTACGCGAAGTTTGTTTTTTAAGCCTGATCACAATCTAAACAATTAAATTGATAAATGCTGGATTGTTTTATTATAGGAATTTTATCTTTTTAGACAAATGTAGTAAATTCTTTGATACTATGATTATTTTGAGGAATTAAAATTATACCAAACTCTTTAATTTCTTTGAAAATGTTTATTAACCCAAGGATGGTAGGTAAACTTTTTAAAATTATAATCGCCTTTTATTTTTTAAGGGTAGATATACTGTCGCGAGCTCATTATCGCGATAGCGCGGCCGATGCACACAAAGAGACAGAGTCGAGAATCGGCACTGTTATTGTGTGTCTGCAGCTGTGTCTTGAAAGTGAACTGTTTGTTTGTGGTAAACGACCTTGCAAGCTGTATTTGTGTGTTACGTAATTCTGCTACTCTAAGGGTTGACCAAAGTGTATTTCTACGAAAATAAGGAACATTTTGAATTTCTGAAAATTGGACTTTGAACTATATGAACCCACAAACTCTCGATATCATTGCAGTTTTTTGATATTTAAATTTTTCAATCTTTTTTGTATAAAGTCTTTATTAAAACCATTAGTTGAAGCAGTATTAATAATATTTTATATTCATTATTAAATTCCTCTTTATTCAGGGTTATATTTATTAATTTAAATATTTATTAATGTGGACAAATGTTTACGAAATCAATCTCATCATTTAATAAGAAAAATGTATATCAATTTGTTAAGATAAGTGACGTTTTTGTTGCAAATAGTTATATTTGTGTAATATTTATTGATTCACTCTACCTAGCTTCATTTTTTTACGTAATTACTAGGAGAAATTACCAAATAAAGGTAAACAATAGTATTTCTTTACTCTACTAAATGTAAGGATTATTTATTTTTCAGTCACTATTATTTTACAGAGGAGAATATCTCCCTTCACGTGACTCATACGGATCGAGATTAGATGAAGAAAATATCATAGTAATAATGTTTAGGTATAAAAAATTGTAGATAAAAACTTTGTGTGGAAAGCCTTTTTAGGATTTTCTCATTAAAAATTAGTCTTTCGTAAGTCTTATGTAGGTAAGCTATTAAAAATAGACAGATGCTTGCTACATAAAACCATAAACCCTTCAAAATACACATGGCATTAGACATTTGCGAGATAATGTGATTTCATTGCTTTGAATTTGTCAGCATTTTCCTCTTGTTTTAAATGTAGCTGTTGCACGGGATACTATGGAAATGTTCCAGGATGTGGAATTTTTAGGGCGGCATACATGACTATCGATTTCCTATCTTCCTTGTATCTACAAAGAAATATACAATGAAACTCTTTTTGTAAAGGTCTATCTCGATTATAATAAAATACAAAGGAAAATAGGATGTCATACAAATACTTTTCAGGGCAGTAAACAATAGGAAGCAATTTAATGTAAATGTATCATCATAAACAGATGTGTGGATTCAACCTACTGGAATCCGAATGAAATGACTTCGCTTTCGATTCCCAGCGATAGCTCTCGGTGGTTTTGTGGTGTTGTGGTTTTCCCTTTACGTTATTCAGATGCTGGGGTGCTTACCGTTCTACCACTACTTCCTTTCCCGTTCAGTCCCTTTCTTTTTCATCTTTCACTGTAGTGAATACACCCCGTAAGTGCTAGAGGGCTGCTTGTCTGGTAACTTCAGCAGAGAAACGGGTCTGCGAGCCTGAAACTGTTGGGCACTTTTGGCAAATCTATGTAGCCTGTCTGTCTGCGGCCTCTAGTCTCTTGTGATTACTTCACTTCATCCTTTCCTCCTGGGAGTATGAGTTGCAATATATCTATGTGGGAACTGTGTCCTACCGCTGTATATCCTATATGTTACTGGGAAATTCCTGTGAAGTATCTAGCATTAACATTTATAACAATAACTTCTATAGAAATTTCATGCTTTTCCTGTAATAAAAGGGAAAAAAAATCTTCTTTAATAACTCACTTTTACCAAAATACTTGTCAGTGCGGATGTAAATATCCCACACAGCGCTGTGCATTTCATGTTCTTGTATGAAGTTTTTGTTAAAAACAAGTTAGCGGAACTTTCAACATTTTTTATACTGTGAAGATAAGCAGAGGTACAAAGGAGCCCGCTTGTACCTGGAGCAAGGGTTACTCTTGTGAAAAACAAGGGTGGATTTACAAGGTACAGAACGCAGAGAAGCGTTTTAAACAGCTATATAAAGACAGAAGAGAAGGCAAACAAAGGACCTGCTAGGATGTGGGTAGAAAGACTTGCACGTAAAATAAACAGTAGGCACAAGCGTTATCAAATTAATAAAGGGAAGAGGTTACTGAACGACGGTGGTTATACATTTCATGTTGGTATTAAAATCTAGCATACAGGATAATGTGACACTGAGGAAAAAGTAAAAATAATTAGTTACATTACTTCCTTCAATGCTTGCCAGAAAATACTTAAGGCTAACTTTTGCTATATTTTGTACCGTAAGGTGTATGAGTTCTTGCATCTATTGACATGTAACCTGAAGGTTACTTACATATGACTGACATGGGAGGGACGCAATTGTATTTAGCAAATATGGAGTATGCATTTGTGGTGCTATAGCACAGCATATTACATATTTGGTGTTTTCAAAATAAGCTTGATATCTCCGTTTGTTTTTACTATTTAATCTTGAACACATCATTCTTTTATGAATGTCCTTCAAAATAATACCTTAATTGCTGAATGGGTACTGCAGCATTTCTTTGAATTTAACAAACAAACTTGACAGACGTGCATATCTTTCTATTTCGTAGGGCATTACAGAAGATAAAAGATATAATAAATCTACAGAGGATTATTTAGGATTTATTGTTTTATATAGTCATGTCATGGCAGCATGCTGAAATTTCAAATTCTTTACGAATTTACTGTCTGGCAGTTATGTATTGTGACTTTGTGGGTCCGTAGAATTAAACGTCCAATTGCACAAACTCAAAATGTTCTTTATTTCCACCGAATTACAGTTGGAACACATGCCGATTACATAGAATTACGTAGTGCACACAATTACAATCCCCAGTTCGTCTGTCACTGGTGCACGCAGCATTCACAGTTACGCACAACTCTCTCTAGAACTGACTAAGAACTGAACTGATACAGGTACCCAGTCTCCCGGTCCGTTCGCTAGCACTGCGCTCTTCACGGCTGCTCGCCAAGAACTGAACCCTCCTCCAGCCCGACGCGTCGCTTATATAGGACCAACTGGCCAATCTAGAAGGTTCCGGGATAGGTGAAATATTCTGGATGTTCCAGAAGTCAGCTGGAGGGGAAAGGGACGGTCCATTGACTTGTGGTAGTTTTCCCCCACCCCCTCAGCGAGCGCCAACCAGTTACAAGTGTAGGCATAGCCTGAACGCCTTCTGTCCCCCACCCACCTGCCAGTAGGCCGTGCCTTCCGATATTTGGGTGACAGTATAATGTGACTGAAAATTATTTGTATCCTTGGATCAAATATTTTCATCCATCCATTGTGTACTTATTTTTGAATTGAAGATTTTAATAATTAATGCACTGTAGCTGTTTCAATATTTTAAACAGTGTGTTAATATAATTATTGTGTTCTTTACTGTAGAATTATAAAAAAGAAGAAAGTGAATACGTTAAACCATGATTTAAATGAAATTACTGTGATAACATAAAGGGATGTGACTAAATGAGCAATTGAAACATTCTGGTTGCATGCACATGTTATTTATTCTCTATAGTATTTATTAAGTCCGTGAGCATTTCCCATGGTTTTAGGAACGTTAAAATAGGGATCAAGGAAGCTTAACTATTGCCATTACAGAGAAAAAGTTTCACATTGAAAAAAGTGACGCTTAAATCGCTTAAGAAATGCAAATTCGCTGCATTCATACTTTGAATTTTTCCACGAAAAGTAACTGAGAGTTTAGTCTAGCGTATGACACTTTTACAAACATATGCTACAATTTCTGGTATGAGACCTTCCACAAGAAGTAACTGCCTTGGAAGGCATTTCAAAGAATTGGAATACTACTTCTCCAAAATGCACATTGTGTTACACACAAAATGAAGCTAGTTACAGTGGAATAATAAATATTATACAAATAAAAATATTTAGTAATTATTTTCCACTTATCTTAAGAAGTTGATGACAATACTTCTATCTTGTCTAATTGAAATTAATTTCATGGACATTTGCCCACATCTTCAGTAAACACAATTCGTTGTCAAGGATACTATGCATTTACGTATTTACGTATTACCAACATCTGAAGACGAAACAAACCTAAAAACAGAATCAATTTCCGGTATATCAAAATTCATTACGCACTTTTTAGTTTTTTAAATAAATATTTTTCCCCAAACTATTAAATGTATGGGAACATTTAATTGTTTTAATAATTTAACTTCGAGATTTATTTCATGGTTAACTAACCAAAAATGATCTGCCACGGCCGATTTATCAATTTGTTTATATCTAATGTTACGAAAATGTTTTTCTTTCTGGTTTCCAAACTACGTTTCGTCTTTCTAATATAAACTTGAGCACAATCTAAGGAAATCAGATTTGTTATTATTAGGGATTTTATCTTTTTATAAAATTGTTATTATTAGGAATTTTATCTTTTTATAAAATTGTAATAAATTTTTAATACTATATTTATTTTATTTATTTTTAAAGAAGTTTGTATAACTTTAGTTCCTCAAAATAAATGTAGTATTAAAAATTTATTACAATTTTCTAAAAAAGATAAAATTCCAAATAATAAAAAATCTGGTATTTATCAGTTTAATTGCTTAGATTGTGATCAGGTTTATATTGGAAAGACCAAACGTAGTTTGGAAACCAGAAAGAAAGAAAGAACATTTTCGTAACATTAGATATAAACAAATTGATAAATCGGCCGTGGCAAATCATTTTTGGTCATTTAACCATGAAATAAATCTTGAAGTTAAATTATTAAAACAATTAAATGTTCCCATACATTTGATAGTTTGGGAAAAAATATTTATTTTAAAAAATAAAAGTCACGTAATGAATTTTGACATACCGGAAATTGATTCTGTATTTTGGTTTGTTTCGTCTTCAGATGTTGGTAATACGTAAATACGTAAATGCATAGTATCCTTGACAACGAATTTTGCTGACTGAAGATGTTGGAAAATGCTCATGAAATTAATTTCGATTAGACAAAATAGAAGTATTGTCATCAACTTCTTAAGGAAAATAATTACTAAATATTTTTATTTGTATAATGCATATTGTGTTGTTGAGAGTGGAATTGATACATAGCATTTCCAAGTGCTTGAACAGTCTATCAAGACCTGTTTTCTAAATATTAGGAAACTAGAAGCAGAATGTCTTTATTGTTAACTCAAAAAGCATTACACATCTCTCTCTCTCACTCTCTCTCTCTCTCTCTCTCTCTCTCTCTCTCTCTCTCTCTCTCTCTCTCTCTCTCTCTCTCTCTCTCTCTCTCTCTCTCTCTCTCTCTCTCTCTCTCTCTCTCTCTCTCTCTCTCACACACACACACACACACACACACACACACACACACTTGTACAGTATCAAGAACTTCTAGAGCTCCTACTGCCTGCACCCTACTCTTCAAAAACCTTCAAACTCAACTGCAAATGAAGCTATTCGAATAGAGTTTATCTAATACAAGCTCCAGTGTTGAACACTGTATTTGCTACTCGTAGCCTACTAGAGCTTAGCAAAGAGCCGTTTGATGGAGAGTTGGCTGGGGGTGAGGCCGTCAATTTGCTCTGAAATTGGACAATGGAGGTCTGATGATGTATGAGGCACTAGGCACGAAATTGATCCATGACGGTCAGACCGAGAGAATAGTTAATTTATCAAGAAAATAACCGCCCTTAGCTGCAGTAAAGGGAAGCGCTGAAAACATTCCCGCGGAAGTACGACCAGGGGAAGCTTAACATGTGGAGCAGATAATACAGGGTGTTTCAAATGGAAGGAGTAATTCGAATATAGGTAAATTGAACTCATCTTTACTTCCCGCAGAGTACAGAGTAGACAAAGAGCTTCGAAAAATTAAACATCGAGGTTTCAAGGGAAGAGTAAACAAAAGCAATACCAGAAACAGGTATATGTCTGTGAAAAACATATTTTAACTTGAACTATGTTTCCCCTGTTTACCACTTGGTTTCCTTTTATAGACATATCTGATATGCACTCTCTTTGTTACGAGTCCCACTAAAGAGTAGGGTTCAAAAATTGAGATCATAATGCAATGCACGATTAAGCGTGCTCCTTTCATAGAAAATCGCCAAAGCCTCCTTAATTCTGCGATCTCAGTAACTGTTGCATTTTGCCAAGATGGTCGTCTCCCGAAAATTAGCCCTATTGTTATGAAAACAAAGCTCTGCCCGCCCAGACTTCTTAGGTTGTATTAAACGAATGCTCCTTTCATGTTCTATTATTCTGCCAGCGATGGTCCTTCCGGTTTGTCCTAGGTACGGTGTCCCACATTTACAGGGAATGCGGTACACTCCCGGAACTTGGAAGTACAGTTTGTCTTCTACAATGGTCTCAACAGATGTTTAGTCTGTTTCCACCTCCGAAGATATCCAGTGTTTCATTTGTGGTTATAACATTTTACAAATATCCTAATGATGGGAGAGATGCACACTCTTGAAACGTCGATGTCTAATCGTCTTTTCACCTGGCTTGTTGCCCGAGAAGAAAGTGAGCATATTTGTCACCAGGAAAGCTTCAGGTTTTATTAAACTTTAACTTGTTGCATTAATTGTACAAATTAGTAGCAAATTGTTAAAGAAGCCAACGATTATGCTTTTAATTTGAGCCGAGAATTATTTTAATCGTTGGTTAGAATAATAGTAAGATAAGTAGAGGCTGAGTGATTTAAATCATATTATGATATTTAATTTTTTACTACTTCTGCGTTTCCAACTTAAGCCTGCACACAGGATTTCAGGAAGGAGGAGAATTACAGGGCATAGAGCAGTTGATATAAAGCCAGGACCTTTGCTGTTGTGGCGGTAAATCTATAACATGCTGCATTCATGCACACTTGAATGCAGTAGTCCTGGGCGGGATCGAACTTGCGGCCTCAAGATCCTTTGGGTCACCCAGACCAGGGTAATGCTGCAGTCGAAGTTCTGCGTTAGAGATTTTTTTTATTTATTATATCCATTTACCAGCAGTTACTCTGTCATCTGCTGAGGATAAAATAATTTTGTTACCCGTGTAATATAGCTATTCAGGCTTTACAAAGTATCCTCGATCTTTTTCGAGTTAACCTGAGTACAATAATTCAAGAAGTCTTTAACTATCGTGCCCCAATTCAATCTTATAAATTGGGCATATCTAAGTAATTGCAAACATTTTGACTTAAGCAAAATCATATTTCATCAATATTAATAGCTTTCAAACTTCTTCTGTCTTATAATTGTATATTTTATTCGGCATTAACGTTTTCCTCCAAAATACATAACTCCACTTTGACTAATTTTCTAAACGCTATATCGCGAAATAACTGCTTTTATTAAAAAAAAGTACACATATTGAATATAATCAAAATAAATGGATATAACAGCAAAAGAAACTATTAATATAATAACCCATGGCGCGACAGCCCGTATAGGGCAAAAGCCTACCAACTCTCACGCCCACATACGCAAGATAGAGGTTGGTAATCATCCAACCGAAACGAGGAGAAAATATGGTCAGCATCTCGACAACCCCAGTCAGGAAGTTGACTTTCTTGACCAGGACCGCTTGCCTATCGTAAGCTCCTCAATTTCCTCACGATGCCGAGTGGGCACCTGTTCCATACCCAGGGATAGTTCCGTCTTTCTCTTGCCGCCGCAAAAGGCCTGGAAACGTCGGCGGCTTTCTAGAACAATGACTGGAGGCCTCGCAAAGTGTTAGTTGCGAGTCAGTTGCTAGTGAGCTGTTAAGTGTTTGTGCAACTCTGTAGTAATTGTGAGTGGACATTTTAAGTAAATGGGACTTTGTGGGTTTGGAGAATTAAAAGTATTGTTTGCAGAAATTTAAAATCCCCTTTATTGCAGTAAACAGTACCTTTGTACACCCCTTGCAGCAGTATAAATGACGTGATATACACAGCAGCCGCCTTCAAGGTCGTTTGATTACTCCCGCCACACGTAAACAAATAAAGTAATTCACTACGGTACAGATCAATAAGCCTCACACAACTCACACTGCACAGCTGCATCTCAATTAACAACTCGCTAGCAACTGACTCCAGCTAACACTTTGCAAGGTTTATATACCTCCAGTCATAGTTCTAGAATACAGTAGACATTCCGAGAAAGATCACGGCGGAGAGAGAAAGACGGAACTATCCATACATCACTCTGTCTCTTTCTCTCTCGGCAAGCGTCAGCACTTAGTCCACGCGCCGGCTGCGGCTTGCGGCAGCAACGAAATAATGCGATCGGTGACGATATAATATTTAGCATCAATTAATCCAATATTTAGCATTAAATAATAATTTTAGTTAAATATGAAATAAAACACAAACACAACAAGTGATAAAAATAAACTCTGAATAATATTTACTCAGTTTACTTCCTATATTACACAGAGATCACGAATGTGTGCTCTAGGTATCGTTCCGTTACAAAAAAAAAATGATTATTCATAAAAAGGAAATATACTCAAAACGTTTCCCAAACCAGGACGTTTGTTGTAAATTGTAATGATTATTCAGCTCTTTTGAAACGTTTTTTAAATGTGCTGTTCAATAGACTTAAGATTATAACTAAGAAACCAAAATACACAAAGGTAGAAAATAAAATTAAAAATCCTAAAATGTCATATTCAAATAAAATTACTATGTCCTCTAAATCAACTGTACTAAGAGAAAACTTAGCTTGATACCTGTGGTTTATATGCAATAGTTCACTCGCTACAGTCGTGAGAAGTTAATCAATTGAATGGCGACGAAACGCAGGATGCTATGGCTTTAAATGCCTTCACCATCTTGCTGCTCATAGCAGTCAAGCTTGTATGTCAGGTGTAGCAGGCTGCAGTAAATTAGAGCCAAGAAGAGAAGGGAAAGGGACAAATTGACCTTTAACTCGGTAGTTCGGCCAGCCCGCTTACGTATATTCAGCATTAGCCTGTAGAGGTTGTATGGTTCAATTTCAGAATAATCTCACGCATTTTTATTAGTAAATTTTGGACTATAATTTTACACGTTCCACATAGAGAACATGTATAAAAAGGGATCCATTCTCCTAGTTCACAGTAGTGATTTTCTTTACTAATATATTCGCCATTAAGTAAACAACATTAGACTCCATCTCAGCCTGTATCAGTTAGAATTGCAAAGATGAGAAACAGCACGGAGTTATAACTGATGAGGAAGAAGACGGTTTGCTACCGTCTTTATAAAAGGAATCTCGCTGTGATTGGTACACAAAGAAAGGTTTAAACTATTCAGAGTAATTCGACCTTGAAAAAGTTGGCCGTTAAACTTGAGGACATCTACAATAAAAGCCATATTATTTGTACGCTTTTATTACCTTACACTTTATTTCGTCAAAGAAAAGAAAGTAACAATTTAATTTAAAACATGTCAAGAAAGTACCCATGCCGTCACATATTTATGGCCCTCGGAAGTGATGTACCGCGCCGTAAACTGATAAAGCAAGAAAGTTTTTATTCTTTCTATTGCAGAAAATTTAAGATGCACATTTCATTTGTCATAAAGAATCTTAAAAATAAATATACTTTCATCGAAATACTTATAAATTATTTTGAAAATTAAAATACGAAAAGCTTTCAGTGTGAAAGATAGTTTAAGTTGGTGTATCTTCTTCAGAATCTTTGTAATAAATTCTTGTAAAATATTGAACTTAAATAGAAAGACAGATACACCTTGCTATAGTGCTTCAGAGGATAAATAAATTGCATTAAATACGTCGGTCAGAAATTAGGTTTCTAGGTATTCTTTCTAAATTTATCAGTTCATTAACTATATTCCCTGCACTTGAGGTGCCGTTTATCATTCGAAATTCTGTTTTTCGCTTTGATGTGAAAGGATGCCTGTCATAAGTGAATTAATTTACATATATAATGAACCTTAAGTAGTCGAATATATTCAAGAAGCTCTTGACTCATACCCAACTATTTTCTTACGTACCTGTGGTTCATGTTTGTTATGCATGTTTAATTAGTGTGGTGGAATATTGTCTCAGAGGAAACAAAATTAGAAACGCATCGGTAAGTTACTACTCCCCATTAAGAAGGAATATCTCAGAAATGGTTAATTGAAAGAATGTCATGAATGGTAAGCTTTAACAAAATCTAAGTTTTTATGCATAGTGTGATCCATATAAATCTGAACCACTTACAACTACAACATTTTTTTGTAATTTACGTACTCCAACGTTAAGTCATTTCGGACGGTGAATGAATTGGATGAGATGATGCTCAAATGAGTCCAGAGTCCTTGGAGCTTAGAGTTAGCCGACATTCGTCTTGAAGGATAAGGGAAAACCCCGAAAAAATCTTATTCAGATAATTCATCTTGACCGAGATTCGAACTCGGGACCTCTTGAACGTGAGGCAGACATGTTACCACCACGCTACCAAGGCGGGCTAGGCTATCACTTTCGAATCAATAATAGGACACACGTACAACTTTGGGAGAATATAATATACAATTGGGAGATTAAATTACACTATTTACATCTCAGAGAAAGTGTTGGAAGTTTCCCCACCAGCATCTATACATGTTTGCACTCCTCTCACCATATTCTCTGCAGTTTTACGGAAAGTATCCTCGCCAATGTTACTTATTTCGGTTCTAATTGATTACTTGAGAACATCCATTGTCCATGGCCTATTTTTGTACACTCTAGTTTTTAGATACGCCCACAAGAAAACATCCTGTGAGGTTAGGTGAGGGGTACTGGGTACCACAGAGCTTTCGAGATTATTCGATTATCAATGAAACTGGTATCAAGTTCCAAAGTGTCATTAGATGTATGGCACGTTGTTCCACCATTACTGGAGGTAACGTTTTCTCAATTCGATATCATTCAGCTGCTCCACAAATGTCTTGTAGATACCCATATAAACTTCAGTGTCTACAGTCGTATCAAAGAAAATGGGACCAACGATCCAAAGATGCTGGTGGAGGATAATTCCAACATTTTCTCTGAGATTTAAATAGTGTAGTATATAGATTTTGATATATATTCTATAGATTGTGATCAGGTTTGTATTGGAAAGACGAAACGTAGTCATTTGAGGTATTTTAGAGAGAATCTCATTGGTAAGATGTTCTACTGTATAATGCGGTACTGTAGATTGGGGAAGTATCTGCAAATCTGAGATACCATTGTTGGAAGATCCTGAACTTATATACTACTTTTGTGTTTAACAGACTTAAATTTTCTTATTTATACTGCTTACACCTAACCTCTCCGCCCTTCGCACACACTAACTTTTATAAGAGAGAATACGTTTTGGTTTCGTGTGTTTATGGTTAAATTACGTTATCGAGCTTTTGGATGGAGTACATGGTAGAGAAAGTAAAAGTGCACTAAAATTCAATTTCATGAGGCACAACAAACTAGTTACCTGAGCGAATATAGAAATGCAATTAAATGCGTTAGTTAGGATTCCGTACCCTTGGTATTGTTTCTAACTTACTGAATTTCGTTATCATATTCCGGTGCGCTTGAGCTGTCCCCCATTTGTTGAAAGTTCTATTCTGTGCCTTAATGTGAAAGGATATCGGTTCTATTTGAATTAATTTGCATATTTAATGAAAACGTTAAGTGGTCAGACATACTGTAGTTCCAAAGGTTTAAGCTTGTCTCTACGTACGTGTGGTTCATGTTTACGGTGCTTTGAAATTTCTCTGAACTTATTGTATAATTTGACTTAAGTCGATTTGAATCCGTATATGTGTGTAAATCTAAAACTTTTGTTTGTTTTCCTTTGCCTTGAATTTTTTACAATGTTATACAAATATAATCATATTTAACATAATACTTCACTTATGTTAAAAGAAAATGATGAAAATTTTCTTATTAATTGATGAGGATCACGCATTCATGAAAATTCATTCACATCGTGAGCTCAAACAACCTCGTTGTCAACGTTACGGTCACTAGAGGTCACAATGCTTTTGCCAGTACTACCACAATCTGAAGGAAGTGAGTTCTATGTTACAAATGATTATATTTTTATAGGACTTGTTGCTTCACTGTAAGTAGCTTCATATTTTACATATGATTTAAAATGTGCTTAAAATATACTGGACAAAAAATGTTATAGACCTTTTGGGATATTAATTTCTCTCTTGTAACTAACCACAAGAAATGGAAGTATGAAACGGTCCATGGACTTCATAGCTTTCAAAATTTTAATCTAAATCACTGTAAATCACTGTAAAGTAAAGCATTTTACTTTAAGAGAAAAAACAGTGTATAAAATGCATTGGTGGAAGCGCCATGGCTAAGTGGTTAGACCGTTTGGCTCTCACCTAGCCAGCCCGGGTTCGATCCCAGGCGACCGCAAAGTGGGGTTTGTGGTGGACAACATGGCACTGGGGTGGGTTTTCTCCGGGTCCTCCGGTTTCCACCACCATCATTCCACTAATTGTCCATCATTCATCCCAGGCGTTGGGCCCACTCCTAACACCTGCATCTGAGCTCTCCTAGGAGGTTTAAACTTATAAATTATAAACTCTTGTACAATAAAAGTTTAATAGTGAAAAGCTGAATAAATTAATAATGGTGCAAGATCAATAAATATCCATATATGACATTTAAACTGTTGATAGTAAAACCAAAATGCGAAGTATGGAAGTACAACTTGTGTGTACACTACGTATGTACAGAAATCAACAAAATTTAAAAGAGTTTTAAACAAATGGCAGGATACACTGTCTTAAAATTTGGAAACTAAAAGCTGTTTCTTGAGCAGTAATTCAGAGTACAGTAATATCCATTAACTGGAATATGCGGGCAGCATCGCTTTGAATAACACCTTCCGGGGAGCAGTATTTTTTTGGGGGGGGGGGGAGGATAACAATTTTAAGCAGTCAACTGAAGAACATGATTCTATTCCAGATATATAATAATGTTTACTCAAAACCCCTGCTGTGCACTGTATTAAAATATGTATTAGATACAATATTTTGAAAGATTCTAATCACAAAATTTTCTTCTCGCAACGCTTGGGAGAATGTTACATGGGTTAGTTAAAAAAATGTGCTGTGGATAGTCCGTAATTCAACATATCCCTTTGACCTTTCAGTTGAAACAGTAGCCTTTGAATCTCTTGTCTAGCGTCAATGTATCCCTAACAGCTTGGAGTTAAATGTCGCTGTTTATTACAGCAGATTTTCAGATCTTATCCATAAATAAACCTCACTGGCCAAACTGAATAGTAAAATAACACTGTGCTTTCTTATTGAATGCCCTTGTGATCAATTAAGGTTGGTTTCAAGATTGCAATATTTTTTGGAATCTGAGATCAGTGAGAGTGTGAACTGTATCCGTTTAGGTTGAGTCGAGTTTTGATCATGCGCAGTTCCGTTGGCCTGGATTCTTCTCTACTTATAATACTGTAGTGGAACATAATGTTGCCATAATTATATTAAAGTAAGGGGTGTGGTATTAGCATGATTAACCATATAGCAAACTTTATCGTCTGGAAAATATTATTTAAAGTTCTCCTCTTTTCCGTGTGGAAATGGTGACATTTCATAACAAATATTACAAGTTTTAGATTTGCTATTTTGCATTTTGATAATAATACTGATGCAGCCGAGCTAGGGCCCCGGGTTTGGTTCCCGGCAGTGATGGTGGTGACTTTTCTACAACCAAGATAATTCCCTATCTTCCCCAGAGTCTGGAAGTATGAATGAGAGTGGTAATGCGTGCGTGATCTAATGATTAAAACCCAACGAATACGACTTAACACATTTGATATGTTCCAAAAGAGAACGGCCGCCGATATGACCATTAGAGTTAAAGACGGTGTATAAGTAGAATAAAAATACTTATGCACAACTGGTTTAATAGTCATAAATGTGGGATTCCACAACCTTTATACATTTTCCTTACTAATAAAATTTATGAAATGCCTGCCAATCAATTTACTTTTGGATGCTAACTTCAAGTTAACAAATTTCTAAGATGGGATAAGCTATAAGGTGCAAGGGGCATATCATATTGCTGTATTATAAATGATTAACTGTTGGTAAAAACATTGGTTTTTGAAAACGATTTGCAGTATTTTGCCAATGTTCTGTAGGTAATATATGTTTTATCTGGCGATTATATAGTCAAAAAGTCAAAGAAAATACAAGAATGCCGTAGAGTTTAATTTAAGTTTAATTAAATTATTTGATTTCACTACTTTTTGTTGTAATTTACGTCCTCCAACGTTAAGTCAAATCGGACGGTGAATGAATTGGGTAAAATGTTGCTCAAATGAGTCCAGGGTCCAGGGAGCTTAGATTTACCCGACATTCGTCTTGAATGATAAGACAAATCCCTGGTAAAAAGCTTATTCAGGTAACTCACCCTGACCAAGATTCGCACTCGGGACCTCATGAACATGAGGCAGACACGCTACCATCTACGCTCCGAGGCGGGCCATTTCACTATTGTTGCGGATAAGTATGACTGAATCATTAGTGGAATTTTATAAAACAGAAAAATGATGAAATTTTGGAATATGTGACCAAAAAGGACACGTAATTCAATAGTATAAGTTTTAAGATGGATATTAAATGCAGGGCCCAACTTTGTGGTGTGGGAGTAGCATGTTTGTCTCACATTTAAGAGGTTCCGAGTTCCAATCTGGGTTCGGGTGAGTTATCTGAATAAGTGTTCTTTCCGGGTTTTCCCTTATCCTGAAAGCTGAATATCAGTGAACTGTAAGCTCCGTGGATCACGGATTCAGCTGAGTACCACTTCACTCATCATGCTAAGGGGTTAAAGGACGTTAAATCTTAGAGAAAATAAATCAAAATAAAATGACCAATGTGTAACTTAAAGGATGTAACTTCTCTTGTTTTTTCTTTTTTCCTTTGTTCCATTTATACCCCGCCTTTAACTACTATGGTCATATCGGCGGCCGTTCTCCTTTGGAAGATACTGAAGGTGTTCACTCGTTATCTTTTGTTTTTAATCATTAGATCACGCACACATTCACACTCTCATTCATACCTCCAGACTCTGGGGAACATGGGTAATTTTCTTGGTCAGAGAAAAATCCCCATCCCCAACGCCGGGAATCGAAATCGGGACCCCTAGCACGGCAGGCAGGTGCTCTACCGAGGATCATTCCTTGTTTGACCAAGAAAGATAGAAAAGTGTAGCTGCATTTGCCTGAGGTGCAACCTACAGCTATCGATATCATCGTGTAAACATAATTACATCCGATTTTAATTAATTACGTTAGAGAACCTGCAAACCCTATGTTCCAAATTTAAACTAATGGACGTTGTTAGTTCCTCTTTCAACGGTTTCTAATGAACACGAGAAAACAAAGCTTCAAAGTAAACCTAATCAAAAACACACCTTCAAAGAGAAAACAGAACGGGTTCTGGACTAATAATTTCCGCTTTAATTAATGAACCCGTTATAATGTAATCAGAGAATCAATTGTAATGAGTATTGGGGTGACATGAACTTACGTTAAATAACAGTTATTTGAGCTTAGGAATAACAATGTTGGTTGTTCCTTTTAGCGTGTTACAATTAACGAATAAAGGAAAGGGGCTAGTTATAAATAGCATCTTAAGTAGTGTTCATTGTAAAATATTAAAGAGTAAACAACTGAAAATGGGTCAGAATATTAAAATAAAGCCATTATTTGCTGTAGCATCTTTGATATCTTATAAATACCTTATTCAATTTAACCAATTTTTAATTGTCTAAAATAATTATAATAATATCTTAAACGGCAAGAACGCCTGAAAAATCAGTTGAAAACTTTAACGTTTCAGTTAATTATTTTGTACATTATGGCGCAAGTTCCTCCCACACTAATAAAATTTCAAAGGCATGTTCTTTGCGAAAAAAAAACTACAAAAATATAATTGATGCGTTTTTTTCTCTTAAGATTTTAGCGAAATTCTTGTTGAGAAGACATATATCTTTATAAAAGAATATGTACATGGATACTCAGTCGAAATTTCATAAAACTGCTTCTTATTATTATAGGAGCTACGATAAACGTATAACACATCCCATTTTTTCAGCACTGGGGCCAGATAGAAACCTCGGTTTTCTTTTAAAATACACCTGAACGCATTGTGAATGCGTGATAAAGATGGTAGCACTGAATAGTGCATAGAACCCCAGTGGCAGCGACGAGAATTAGGACTGCTTTTGATACTTCAAATGGCGACGTTTTAATTGCAAGAACAGCGTGTAATCATTCGTTTTCTCCATTTGTGTGGCGCGCCACATATTGAAATTCATCGTCAATTGAGTGAGACATGTGGTGATGGTACCATGTATGTGTCTAATCTATGTTCCTGGGTGCGACAGTTCAATGAAAGCAGAACTTCGTGTGACAACATATCAAGACAGTTGGAGACATCGCCTCCAGAATTGGCATTTCCGTGGGATCTGTGCACACAATCCTGCATGTTCTCCACTTGCTGGATAATGTCGTCAGACCTGCTGGTGAAAGGCCGTGACTGTCTTGGTTTGTTGTCACACGATGTTCTGCCTTTACTGAACTGTCACACCAAGGAACACACATTAGATACATCCGTGGTACCATCACCACATGCCTCACTCAACTAACGATGAATTTCAATAGGTGTTACACCATGAAATTGGATAGAACGAATGATTAAAGGCTTATCTTGCAATGAAGACGTCGCCATTTTAAGTATTTAAGTCTCGTCGCTGCCACAAGAGTTCTATGCATTGTATGCTGCCATCTCTGTCACGCATTCTCAAAGAGTCCACGTGTATTTTAAAATAAACCAGAAGTTCCTATCTGGTACCAGTCCTGAGAAAAAAAATGAGGCGATAGAACTTGAACGCATCTCGTAAATGAAGGTGGGAAATGAAATGTGTAGTGTTTAACGCCCGCTTTTACTACATACGGCACCGCAGGCGGTGACACTGATGGTACATGAGATGAATATGGAGCACCGGTGGAATGAGATGGCGGAGGAAACCGGAGGACCCGGAGATAACCCGCCCCAGCCCCGTGTTAACCAGCACAAATCTCACTTTGCGGTCGCCTGGGATCGAACCCGGGCTGCCTTGGTGAGAGCCAAGCGGTCTAACCACTGAACCACGGCGCGGCTCATGAAGGTGGGCCTGCCTCGGTAGCGTAGATGGCAGCATGTCTGCATCACGTTCAAGAGGTCCCGAGTTCGAATCTTGGTCAGGGTGAGTTACCCGGATAAGGTTTTCCTGGGTTTTCCCTTACCCTGAAAGATGAATGTCGGGTAGCTCTAAGCTCCATTGTCCCTGGACACATTTGAGCATCATTTCGTCAATTTCATTCACCGTCTGATATTACTTACCTTTGGAGGAAGTAAAATTACAACAACAACAACAAATTAAGGTGGAATTGGTACAGTTTGGGTTGATATCTGAATCCAGTTTTGAAAAAGGTGCAAATAAGAAATGCAAAGTTAGCTTGGGTGAGATCAGTTAGGCTTAACTTCCTTAATAATTACATTGAACTTCTATGAGTGATAAGTTTGAATTAATCATAAACTTCAGTCAATTCCATTGAAAGGTAGCTCAGGAGATAACGCTTAGGCTTATCATTCTGGAGGACGTTTACAACTCCCGTCAGGTCTGACAAGTGACTTCCAGTGTTTGCTTTGGTGCTAGACGATTGCTGTGTAGTTGCTTTCCTTTCCGCGACTTCCCGTGTCATCGACTTCCTTACGTGCTGCTGCCTGATAGTCTTTGCACTCTGTAACACCTGTTCGGACCTATCATTGGTCACCGGTCCTCGTGGAGAGGAGCGTTGTAAGAGCCCAGTCCGCGAGAAACTGCAGCTACAGAACCACCCTCAGCATACGTTAGGTACCTACTACGGTATCTGGATCTTCTGAGGCTGCTTCCGACACAGCCGTTGGAAACTCTGATCTCCTTCTTCCCCGAGTTTGATATATAATTAATTAGCGATTTAGTGTAGAATCCATTAGTCCTGAAGCAAGCGAGTGAGTCAATTCTCCCATCATCAATGATTCAGTTAGATTCTGGCTAACAAAGAGACCCCTTTTAATGTTACTACAAAAAGATTGCAGAGCCATTCGTTTTTCTAAGAGCTTCCCAGATATACTTTAAATTATGCTTCAGACAAAATCTATGAGTTCAATTAACTAATTTGGTTGCTTTATTTAGCTATTCTTAATCCTGATATCTAAAAGAGAGTGACATTTGTGAGGCATAATGTTCCAAATTATGTTACATTTAACTTATAATTAGTCTTTAGCAATAAGATGTTTTATTATTAAACTGGGGCTCTAATCCTTTTCCTAACAATGCTTTTAGCAAAGTGAAATTAGTTCCTAATAGGTTCCCTAACCCAAAAAACGATGTGCACGTGTTCTCTTCTGAACGCTGCCGTAACCGACCATGAGTGCCATTTATTTCAGAGACCAAATGTTCTGGTCATGAAAGGGTAGAGCCAGACTGAAAAATCCAATGCCATAGCCGGGATTTGAATCACGGATCTTCTGGTTGCCGTCCAGCCGCTCTAACCCTTGAGCAACCATAACCAACGTGCCGACATGACATTAAATTCTCCAACTGACTCGTATTTCTTCCGGTAAACCACTTAGGAGTTCTCATAAATACATGAGACAACTACCTTAATAGCGATTTACAACAAGTAAGTACTTTAAGGCCCGGGGTTTATAGTTCGGACTACTATTAGGTAGAATTAATGGAAATTAATTGCTCTGGTCATGTCTTCAAGCTTTCATGTTCAAAGTCACAAGTTACCTGAGAGGAGGGCACCTATAAATATACACTTTATATCCGCTGTACTTACTCAAAAAAGGGAACTCTGTCATTCAGTATGCGTTCTTTGGCTTCTTTGAAGTTGAGTTTGTTTCCAATAAGCCAAGCCATTTCCATTGTCCATGTTGTACCTGAAAGTTTAAGCACAATTAGCATTAAAGCCCAACACGTGAAATGTTTATATATTGTTGCTATAAATTAGCATACATTTTAAAGTATTTGATCCGGTACACTCCGTCAAACCACTCTGCGCAATTGTAAACTCACATATTTCTTATATAGTATGTAAGGAATATGTGAGCTGCTACATGAAGAAAGAAAATCCAACCAAGTTTTGTATCAGTGCATGAGATTTGTGCAATTAGAGCGAAGGAAGGAAAAGAAAGTCCTATATGTTACAACCACGTAATGTTCTCTACCTTATAAAACAACCATTCTTTAAAATGCGTATTCATTTTCTACTTCATGTCAGACGAAATAAAATGTCTAAAAATATACTCTTTACTTCATTGCAGGACAATGTGACATAGTAGGAGACTTTAACCGACTGTCAATTCTTTTTAAAACTGCTGCTCTGTAGTTGCTTTAAAGGCCTTTTTCTTCTGCATGCTCAGAAGAGAGAGAGAGAGAGAGAGAGAGAGAGAGAGAGAGATAGAGAGAGAGAGAGAGAGAGAGAGAGATGAATACTTTCTGTTTCAGAAAGGAATAATCATCAGAAAACACTAATAACAAGGAATGCATTGGAAACCGTTAGTTCCACACACAAAAAACATGTATTTGACATAAATTGTGTGTTTTCACTATAGCTACATCTTTTACAATGTAACATGTTTTCTATATCTTACGGGTTGCCAGTTGTACACAAGTTACTCAAGAGAATTTCACACAGGCTTCTACCAGAAAATTCAAGACATATATTTAATTTGTGTGAGGACATATTATGCAGCGGTAATTTAAACAAGACTGTCAGCCATTTTTCATAAAATCAAAATTCTTGGAATTATTCATGGAAATGATAGCTCATGATGGAGCAACTTTCTTGATATTTTGTGTGTTCTTTAGAAGAAACTTGATCTTTAAACGTGTTCTTTAAACCTTAGTACCAAGTTTGAAGTTTATTATTTTTTTTTTTTTTTTTTTAGTTAGGCTGTTCACAAACAGAGAGACAGATACACCGAAAAGCTTGTGAAAGCATTACACACACACACAGAGAGAGAGAGAGAGAGAGAGAGAGAGAGAGAGAGAGAGAAAGAGAGAGAAAGAGAGAGAGGGAGAGAGAGAATATTTTTGTAACGTATTTCTCATCTTTTCTACTCTTGAATTCAAGAACTGTTAAAATGGGAGAAAAGATTGCTTCAACACAAACAAGTTTCCTACACAAAGTTATGGAATTTAAAAACAGTTCTGAATTTTCCTAATTCTAAAGAAAACATTTTAATCGAAGAAAACCCACTGACTTTTGAACCACTTAATATTCAGTTAGATTTAGAACAAATAGTTACAAAATCTGAAACTTCCAAACCTGTACTAAAAGCACTAGCACAAGAAACTGTGAACAATAGATACCCACCTGAAGAATGGTTACATATCTACACAGATGGATTTAACTTGGACAACAACTCAGGAGCAGGAATTAAGTGTGCACTGTTCTCATTCTATCTACCCGCAGGATAGCACACAACAAATTTTGATGCAGAAGTAACGGCTATTTATATTTCACTGAACACCTTCTATACAGAATAGATAAATTAAAAAATGCTGTCATGCCTTCTTATTGTAAATCTGCATTATGTGCAATTAGTTCATATAAAATGAGGTCAATCCAAATTAAAGAATATCACAAAATGATCCAACTACTTCAAAAACTACAGAAAAGAATTTTATTACAGGGGATACCTGCACATTGTGGAATTGCTGGAAATGAATCAGCTGATTTTATTGCCAAAAATGTGCAAATTTAATTTAGAAACAAAGTAAATACTTACCCTTTACATCTATAAAATAATTAATCAAAAGAAAATATAAAAAACCAATCAATATGTAACAAAACCAAGGATAAAAAATGGAACATTTTAATTAGAAACCAGTAAAGCTGCAGTAGCAAATTTTACATTACTTACGGAACATAATTATTTGGCCAAACACTTACATAGAATAGGAATTTATACAAGTCCAAATTGTCCTCTGTACAACAAAGAAGAGGAAATAACTGAAGAACATCTTTTAACCTGTGAAGCCCTACCTGCCGGATCCACTACACAGAAATATTGGAGAGCAAGAGAGCTAATGGCTTCATTGCCAAAGCCTAGCATTTGAAAACAACAAAACAACAACAGAAGTCTTAAAATGTGACTTCCGGCGAATTCTTGGTATTGAATTTTAAATAAAATTCAATATTCTTCATATTCCTCCTGAACCCAGTATGAACGTGGAAGAATAACTGAAGAGAATCACACACAACTTCAAAATGATTCCATCAGATGAAATATTTGAACATGTATAAATGTACACAAAGGAATTTGACAAAGTTATGCATTTTAATGTGTATCTCATTTATTATTTCTCTTTGGCTTTCCCCTCTTTCTCTCTTAGAATAGAGAGCCTCTACAAAATGTTACGTAAATAGAATAAGAGAAACTTTATCATATTTGCAAACAACTTTAACATATTTTGGACTACATATCCTGCACTTCTCCAATTGTTCACTTTACGTCCAGTCATCGCTAGGTGAAATAAAGTTATACCAAAGGGCCATAGATCACAGAGGTCGTCAGAGCGTCACGTCAGAAATATATTTCTTCGAATCAATACTTCAAGTGTATAACTTTCTAATGAAACCCTTTGAGAAGTTTCAATTAAGAATATTAGAATATATTACATGGTGACGGAAATAGTCCTGGACATTCTCCTAGGTACTTCGTGTTAAACCCTGGACGATGCTGGACTGAATTGCAATTTGGGGTTCATACTTTGCATTTTTAAATTATGCTGACACCACACACGAGCACATGCAGTATTTTGTAAGGAAATACAAACAGGTGTTTTGCCCAGCATAACATCAGATTTACTTAAATATTTCTACTGCTAAAATAAACATCTATCCTTTAAAGAAAACCTCTAAAATTGATGCTGATAATAAACAAATTTTGGATCTTTTCACCCACAAAGAATTCGTTGTCCAGAATGACAATATTCTCCCAAGTGTATGTATTTGGTGGTATAAGACATACAAATGTACAAGAGGAGATACTTAACAATACTTTTATGACAAGAGAAAGCTTGCTACTAGGGAGGATTTGGAATTCCAACGTCTCTAGAGATTCAGGGAATTTCATCAACTTTCCAGAGATCGTCATAAAAATATCATTACTAACCTGATACCATAAAGAGAGTGGTGATGGGCTTGAAATATGTGAATGGTTTGCAGAAACAAAAGGCTTTAAAGTAAATTGAAAAGAGGAGTGTATGATGATGGAATACTGAAGCCTGCCAGAATCATTCAAGAAACGGTGGTAAAACATAGAAGACTTAAATATTCGCTTTACGTGAGTAGGAAATCAAAGTATTCTTTGCTCAAACATATATAATATACATTTTTCTTGCATGTCTGTGTGTGTTTTTTTTAGTTGATTTGGAAAACATCGCAGTGATTGAAAAGTGCTCTTACTGAATGTTGTAAAACTGTGTATTCTTAATTTGTGAAATATATCAATACACATGAAACGTACTGAACTTGTTAAAAGCCAAACCTAACTTGATAATAATATATTCAATTTGGAATCATTTTCAGCTGACGGTCAACTTTTTGCAGCTTTTCACTGATAGTTGTTCTTCCCCTGCAGTTACTTTTTATACGTCTATTTTTAGCACTTAGATTTAAACTTTTCTTTACACTTTGAAGAGTAGTGCATTTTAAAAACTACCCATAACTGATGAACTAAGCTGGTAGATAAACACTTGCAAAACCAAAATATATACATACATCTCGTGTAAACCCTATTCGGGATAGAATACGTTAAGCATTCCTTGTTATTGGTCCCGGTTAATACTGCCTCACTTCTACTGCATAGACTATATACTTAAAACACTAATCAGGGCAAAAGTTATCTACCTAAGGTTCAAGAGGTCATGAGTTCGTATCTCGTTAGAGTGAGTTACCTAGATGAGGTTTACTAGGGATTTTCCCTTATTGTGAATGACGTATGTGAGTAGATTTATGCCCTATGGACTCCGGGCTCATTTGAGCATCATTTTACCCATTTCATTCATCTCCCGATATGACTTAACGTTGGAAAGGGGGGGGGGCAAAAATTATTGCTAAGTATATATTGCTTTAACGAGATTCGTTATAGACATCTTCAGAAAATAAAAATGGAGAATTATACTCCCTTTATTATTATTTTTATTATTTAAATCCTCCAAAGTTTGAACATATTGGATGATGAAAGAAATGGGTGAAGTGAAGCTCAAATGAGCGCAGGGTCCACAGAGCTTAGAGTTACCCGATATTTGTCTTTCAGAATAAGGGAAACCCCGGCAAAACCTTTCCAGAATACTCGCCCTAACCAAGATTCGAACTCGGAAGATCTTGAACGTGAGGCAGACACGTACCATGTACGCTACAGAGATGAGCATCTTCCATTTAGAAGTGATGGGGGGGGGGAGGTGAACGTGTTTCATGTCGCATTCTTGGAGATGAACTTAAATATCTATGTAACTTTGTTAATCCACTTTGAGTGTTTTGGGTTTTCCTATACACTCTCTTCCTCCTTCACTTCCTCTCTACCTTTCTATTTTTCTCTTACACACATACATGCGCATACAAACCTTTCTCTTTTGATTTCATCAAAACATTCTTGCTCTACTTACTATAGTTAGGTGGTAGAAAATTTAGACATCAAAATTATAGTGGGATAGTAAGTAATGTTTAGACTAACATTTGGAAGCCTGGAACCAATATTAAGTGAGACTGTGAATACCGAATTAACATTAGCGCCACGGAGAGAACAGTCAACAAATCCTCAAACAATGCTATACCAATATTTATGCTCTGTTGTTTGCATCACAGAGAAATTAGCCATTTAGATGGCGGAAACACTTTTTTCGCCAAATCTTGTGTACATACATCTCGATATCACGTGATTGTTCGCACATTTACAGTCGAAAACCACTATCCGCAATATGAATATTTGAAATGTAGCTAAGCAGCTTAAAACAGATGAACATCATCAAATTAATCTCTGTATTTAACTAGTCCTGGCTTTTCTTTCTGACACACAAGCTATAGACAAATGCATATATGTACAAATGCCGTTTGTTTGGAATCATTGGACAGAATTGTCTCTATGCGGAATAATAAATCAAGCACAGATATTACTATTTCATTCACTTTTTTAACTATTTGCCCTTCCGTGAGCATTTACCCAAGTTTTTAAATCGATTTTTATTGAATTCCTCAGGAAACTGCGGCTCTCTTCAATGAAACATCTGTTTTATTTTTACATGAGTATCCAATTACCATCCTTTATTTGAATACAGTTGCTACAAACTATACTCGAAAAGCTTCCGTGTTATCTTCTTCATATCAATTTAGATAAACATTTATCGAGAAAACAATACGTGATGTTAAACTCAATTTAGAAATTCCAAACTCTGTCCGTTAGATTATGAGAAACAATGGAATGTGGAAAGGAATATGAAAACAACGAATATAACGAAAATGTTATTATTTCACAAAATGTTATTGAAATACGTTGTGTCTATTCAGATAGAAATTTTTGTAACTATCGGCGATACACATGTACACCATTGTCTTATTGCAAAATGTTGGATGGGCATACATTGGTTTTGAAATATAATCATTTTTACAAGTCGCACTTTTTTGTATATGTGCAATTTCACTTTTGTAATGCACCTAGGGATTGGAGTTATATGTATATCGGGCATTGCCACAGTTTTACCCAAGGTAAAATACAGGGATACAGCACCGCACATAGGTTCACGGGCTTTTATGATTTCATCACACTTCCTGGTGGAAGGGAGATTATAAGGGCGACGAGAACTAGGATGTCGACTGCACGAGTTCGTAGCTTTTAAAGTACGGATACATTCGAGGCCACTCAAACACACTCAAAAGCTCCTAACTACGATAGAAACCAAAGAGGCTCCCAACAAGCAGTGTGAACGACGCCAGAAGAATCTTTTACAAAGTGCATCTCCATCGCTCAGCCGCAACACGCAGGACACGATCACCTGAGCTTGCAAACCTCTAATAGATCACAATGATCAAATTAATGGGCACAGGAGATGAGAGCCAAGAAATTCCCACCATTCGCAGGAAGTACGAAAAACCCTTTGGTCAGAGTATGTAATCGCTGTAAATCGAACGTGGGACCTCCCGAATGTAACCGTTACGCTGGCTCACTCGTGTGTGTGTAGTGTTAAACACCCGCTTTTACTACATCGGCACCGCAGGCGATGACACTGATGATACATGAGATGAAGATGGAGCACCGGTGGAATGAGATGGTGGGGAAACCGGAGATCCCGGAGAAAACCCGCTCCATCGCCGTGTTGTCCACCACAAATCTCACTTTGCGGTCACCTGGGATCGAACCCGGGCCGCCTTGGTGAGAGCCAAGCGGTCTAACCACTGAGCCACGGCGCGGCCGCTGGCTCAGTCGGTATGCTCTCCAAGTAGAAGTACCTATGGGCTATGGCAACTTCTGTAATGTAAGTAATCACAACTAGTAATATATTTGGAATTTTAAGAATTATACTATATCTGGTTTTTCAAAACCTAAATAATAACAATAATGATGATGATGATAGTAATAATAGTAATAATAATAGTAATAGTAAATAAACTACAGACTGCCAGTGACATTTTGATCCCCCACTGTATACTCCAATGGGTCATACGAGAGTACTTTAAGAATTACCCCTAACGGAGGGTGTGTATTTTTTTTTTTTTTTTTTTTTTTTAGAATAATACATGTTATATTCGCTTGAGACTTTGATAGCATCATCTCTGCTTTATGTGGGACCTGTGTGCCAAAAATCGGGTGCGGAGTATACATAGAAGAAGCACAGAATGGGTCCAGCATACCTAGAAACACATAGGCATGTTTACCCCTGACGGTTAGCGATATACATATGGCATATGTAAGCAGCGCCGCCCCCGGCTGATGAATGTCCAGCAGGTACTTGCAAGTGATCGCATGCGGCACTTTTCAGGTTTCAGTTTTGGGCATTGTGGTTCTACGCCGCAGCAGTTTCTTGGTGCACATGGTTTATATACAGCGGGTATTATACCATGTACTTTGTAGGTGCGTAGCGATGTGAGTGCAGTGACAGTTCCCTTGTTAGTATACTTCCTTATGAAGAGAGGTATATCCAATTGTCCTGTGTAATGTTTGAACGTAAAGAAAATTAGAAAACAACATTCATATGAAGAAATGTTGATATCTTCACGACAGGAACTGGGAACTGTGGGCTCATTACCTGCCCTCACGGTATTTTAAAATAAAGCATTAGAACTGTTTTTCTTAAAATCAAAGTTTTCGTAACATGCTCAATATCAAGGTAGGTGGTTGACTTTACAGTGTGAAGTTCATAGCGGTGGAAGTGAACGAAAAATATGTATTTTATTTTTCCTTAATTTTTAATCTGGAGCAGTAAACGTGTGAAAGTACTGCTTTCCAATTACCTGCTCCCTGACTGGAGAGATGATTATCGGGTGCAACTTATCAAATTAAGTCTTCATTTTCATTAGGAAATTACTTACCACATTTCGGATATGATACTATCCATACGTCGTCTTCCCTAACCTCAAAATCCCAATACCGTTGGCTGTACTGTTCAAATAAGTTGGTATGGACACATCCAGAAGGAAAAGCTCGAATGCTGGCAGGAGGGTAAATAGGGCTATTGCATTGTCGGCCCACTACCTGGGCTTCCTCCTCCTCGAGGGCCTCTACTTTCAACTCCTCTGACATTCTGAAACATAGTTTAAAGCTATTAGTATCAAGAACATACTTTTAGAAATTTTTTAAATTATGTAATTGAAAACAGCACCATTATTTCTAGGAATTGTCACGATAAATCTAAATTATTAACTCTTGTTTTAAAACAGGTAGACAAATCATCAGTATTGTCATTTTAATCCCAACTTTGTTGCTACATAAACCATTTATCAATCAATGGAGCAGAATTTTGGAAAGTGGTTCTTGGAGAGATTGGGGCTATACAGTTCATCACTGACCTAAAGGAGCTGTTATGTTTATCTTTTCATTCGAATATATTGCTCCAATGGAAACTGGAGGTATATGAAAAACTGCATTTAAATTTTTATGTAAGTAGCAAATTGAATCCAGATTTGTTGGCCAATATTTTATTTATTTATTTTTTTGCAGTCTCTGTTGTAAGGCATTTAACATTAATCCTATATGAACGAAGTTAAAATTAAATATATGACATTAAATTTGAAGATATGGCAAAATGTCTTCATACAAAATTGTAATATCTGTCCTTTATTAATCAAACCTAAAAGTAAAAAATAAATAAATTTGCTACTATAATGATTACCGATTTCCCTATTTTTCCTCATTTGTAAGATAAAGTTGGCTATCTTACTCTTACTTTTGACCAGTAATACGCTAGAAATGACGTGCTTAAGGTAGTCATCGCTGCTTATTCCACATTATTAACGTTTCTTTAACATGCGTCTATTTTTATTATATCAGCAGCAAGGATTTTCTAGTTCACTTAGGTGGTGGTCGCGGTGGCGGTGGGTGCATAACAGTCCTTGTACCTCGACCTAAAAGTCTTTTTGTGGTACCCCTATCTCTTACTAGGAGTCCAGTGAATTGAATACTAGAAGAATACGCGGGGTCAAAAGCTCACCCTTATGGATGAGACCGATTGCGGGAATCAGAGCTGCCACGCTCAAGCTGAGCACTAATAACACTGATAGGCTTGATTCTGGGGTTTCCACATATTTCCAAAATATGTATACTAAATTTGATGTGCGTATTCCAAAACTTTAGTCAGTTTTTTCTACCACTTAGCATTCGTTTGCAATTAGCAGTTTTACCTAAAGTGTTTTAATTCAGTTCTGCGGATAAATATCGTATGGAACTAAGAAATAATAATTATTTCTTTGTTGAAATTAATATTTTGGCAGCAATGACACCAATGTAACAAAAAACATCAGATAGTTTATTTTAAGTTTAATCCTTTAAAATTTAGTTCAGTCTGAAATTGACTTCCAAATAGTAGGATCTATTTATGTAAGTGGCGGTTTTGCGTCATGTTAAGCAAAATGTCATGTCTTCTACACAGTTCAAAGATAACCCTGCTATATTTTGGCATATGTGTCGCAATTTTAATGTTTGAAAGAGAGGACAAAATATTACACACTCTGTTAAAGTGCTTACAATGTCAAAATAAGAAAACAATATGAAGGTCATGACAATAAATGGGCACAAAAGTATGTCATACATGCGTAGAACAACTAAGGAATGGAGTAAAGGAAACAAAGCTAGTATGTCCTTTGCTATTCCTATAATCTAGTATGAACCTCGAAACCACGTTGATGACTGCTATTTATTTGTATGTAATGGTACAGGCCACATGAATATAAAAGGAATCAGTTATTCAAACTTATTGTAGGCAAAAATACCCCTATCATCGGTCCTGGACTTTCTGTAACTTCTCCATTAAAACATTTGGAAAGGAATCTTCATCAAATTCTGAAGAAAGTTCTCAAGAAAACAGCAGTGATTCTGGTATACTTCAAAAACAGGATTGTCATCAACCTCAATCACACAATTTCACATGGTCAGAACTTAATGAATTGGTTGGAAACTTAAATCTTCCTAAGGATTCTGCGGAGTTATTACCGTCCAGACTAAAAGAAAAACACCTCCTCTGGCCGGAACGCCATTTTTTTGTTACAGATACCGTGAAGAGGAATTTCTTCCATATTTATCTCAGGAAGAAAATATTATTATTGCCACTATATTGCTGGTTTAGTGATTGCATTGGGAGCTGCTGAATACCATTCCAGATGAATTGAGACTTTATATATATATATATATATATATATATATATATATATATATATATATATATATATATATATATTCCATATTTCTCTCAGAAAGGAATTCGTACATATTGTCACAATGATCCTGGTTTAGTGATTGCATTGGGTGCTGCTGAATACCATTCCAGGTGAATGGAGACTTTGTATAAGGGTATTGTTGTAAAATAGACGTGAATATGCATCAGTTTCAGTAGACCTTACAGTTCACCTCAAGGAAACACACGAAGTCAAATATGCAGAATATATATGGAAGGTATGTGGAGATTTGAAAGTTATTGGCATGGTAATAGTCTATATTAAAATGTCATATTATATTTTTGAGTGGGATAACAAAGTCTGATCCGAGCACTGGAGAAGAAAGTATTGGAAGCAGAGAGACAGTCTTATGCCCGGAATGAAGAATGTTATTCATGAGTGTGTTCTGGGTTTAATTTGTTAAGGCTTTAAACATGAATGGCAACTGCTACAAGTAAATCTGCAAGTAGTTCCCTGAAATATTATAATACTGAATTTAAAGAGGGGATATTTGTTAGACCACAAATTAGGAAGGTGATTTCTGATACCTTATTTGAAGAAATGGTGGCAGATACTGAAAAAAGTGGCATTTAATGGTTAAAATAGTGTCATCGAAAACTTTCTGGGAAATTAAAAGGATTTGGACACAAACGTTTTAGAAAACATGTTTGAGAAATTTCGAAAGCTGGGTTGCATTATGAGGTTAAAAATACATTTCGTGCACTCTCATTTGAACTTTGTTTTCCAGAAAGTCTCGGCTGTGTCAGCGAGGAGCATGGTGAACAATTTCACCAGGATATAAATAAAATGGAATGAGGTGCATTTTAAAGCAATAAAGAAAAAAGTATAATGTTCAAATGTTTGTGATTATTCAGAAAAGATAGGAAATAAGAAATATAGTGCGATCTTTATAAAACGGAACCATTTAAATAGGCCATAACTTTTAAACCAATAATAGTACACACTTGCATCTATGAGAGAATATAATAAACAATTGGAAGATTACATTACACTATTCATTTATTAGAGAAAATGTTGAAAGTGTACGCCACCAGCATCTATACATGTTTGCACTCGTCTCACCATATTCTCTGAAGTTTTACGAAGAGTATCCTCACCAAAGTTACTTACTCCGGTTCGAATGGATTCTTTGAGAACATCAATTGTCCGTTGTCTATTGTTGTACATTCTAGTATTAGATACCCTCACAAGAAAAAATCCGGTGAGGATAGTTCAGGGGATCTGGGGGGCCACAGACCTTTACAGATTATTCGATTATCAAAGAAACTGGTTATAACTTCCATGGTGTCATCAGATGTATGGCACGTTGCTCCATCTTGCTGGAAATAACCTTCTCTCAACTTGATACTATCCAGCTTCTCCACAAACTGATAATACCCATATAAACGTCAGTGTCTACGGTCATATTAATTCTCCCAGAGACCCTGAGATCATTAAAACAAATTTCTACATTCTACGAGTTTTCAAAGGGAAATTATGGTCAATTGAAATGGTTCAGGTTTATATGGATCGTACTGTAGTTCATTATGAAAAACGTATGTTGACAGTTGTGGATTAATTAACTTCTGTTTAGTAATATAACATATATTTGATAGAACAGAATACAAAAATTCATATTTTACTATTTCTTTTATTATAAAGTATAGGTACGTGATAGCGAAAAAACTACGTTAATATTGTAATTCAGCTTACTCAAATTAGGGATAATAGCAAATTAAAATAAAACCAAACACAGAAAGTTAAATTTTGTACATTAGTATAATTGATCCTTTGTTATCCTACATGTTTTTATTCTTATAATTTATGTATTTATTCATATAGAAATTTCCGAAAGCTATTGTGTTCATGAGGAAACATTAGTAAACATTTTCTACTGTAACAAGAGCCTTTACATATAATACTTCTACATTTTAACACTGTACACACATTCTCTGTGTAAAAAATTATAACTAATGTAATTAATGTGTTTTTCTAGAAGCAGGTATACAGTTTACAAACTAAAAGCACCAAATATGGCATCGCTGTTTTATTATACTAATCATATAACTTTCCCCTCTTATTTATTCAAACAGACATTGGTTTACCTTAATTAGATTACTACACATCTGTTATCACTATGTGGTCTTACCGAAGATAGTTACTGATAATTATTTTGTATACTCACTAAATATGAAATCACTACAGTATTACAAGCAAATAAAAATACATCGGGGACAAGACGATATGTAGATTAATACAATAAGTAAGGGAGAGAAAGGTTAGCTTGGATGAGAACAGGAACAATATTTCCAAGTGGGATACGAGGTAAGGAAAAGGGAATTTGTGAATTGTGTGGAGGAAAATAAAGAACAGAACACTAAATAATGGAATGCGAGGAGGTTGCAATGTGGAGAAAAAAAGGTTTGGGAGGAAAAATAGGAGAAAGTAGAGAAAAGGATAGTAGCTATAAAAATGTTAACAGGAAAGGAGGAAAAGAAGGTAAGAAGTATTGGTGAGTTCCTGCAGAAAGTAAAATAGAAATGTAAAGAATACAAGAAAGGAAGATGAGGAGTAAGAATGGGGCTAATTAAGTAACAAGGAGGCATGGAGGTTAAGAGATATCTGGCAGTGCAGAAGACCAGCGTGTCATGTAAGCCAAGGTAGCAATAAGGTAGAGACAAATAAATGTAGCCTAAAGTTGTAAATTGTAAAATTTTGGAATACGCACAATAACTCATTCGTTCGTTCGTTCGTTCGTTCGTTCGTTCGTTCGTTCGTTCGGTCGGTCACTACGGGACCCAGTCTATCATATATTTTCTTTTTCTGAATAAATAATCTCCTGTGATGGTAGCTTCGATACGTATAACCATTGTCAAAACTTTTATAAGAAATTACCGAACGTCTCCAGATTCTTAACCATTTTAAAGTGGTTTAGCTAATATCCCGTTAAAGTATTTCATTCTAAAGGAAGCATATATAAAAATTGATAAACTTTCTACGGCATACTCCGTATTTTAATAAACAAGCTGCTTATTGACCTTTAAGTTTTCCTTATCAAGACTCTTGAGCCATGAACCTCAATTAACGACTGCTTTATTGAAAGGAAACCATTTCGCACAGGTTTAAGATTTTGACATGCTACGTTTTCTTCTAGCGGAAATCTTTAAAGACACATAATTATCTTCCGTATCAGAGGGTGCTCTTCTTGCAGACATCGCCATTGTTGCTCCTTTAAGATGCTGTCGTATATCAGAGACTAAACCCAGGGGTGTTATCAGGATGTGAGCATCTAATACATCGTATCCATTATCAGCTAGGGAATCCCCGTCGACTGGGTAGAGGACGTTTATTACAGTTGGAGTGCAATTATAGTCATTAAGTCGCGATAAGCGAGAAGCCAAAGCACACTAAGACACATTGTATCTTACATCAGCATGAGATAGATGTTAATCAAACACAATTACATACTTTTAATTAATATGAAATTATAATTGACTGTGAATATTGAGAAACCCCAGAACTCCTTTTTTTTTTACAAAATTGAGTTATCTAAATATTTAGGCCAATCATAATGCAGAGAAACCCATGATGTTCTGATGTGTTGTTATGCAGTCAATGAGTTACCGAAATTGAAGAGAAATCTCACAGGTGAAAAGATATAGGCTTTCTCAGAATGTAGTTTACCAGCACTGTTTCAAACAGAGAGAATAATAAGAAGCCTCCTACTTTTTAATTTAATCGATTGTTGACAAAATTTCAGACAGTGGTGATGTTAGTGCAGAATGTGAGGAACAGCACACATTCCAAGTGCCTGAACCATTTGTAATTCCACCGAACCATATGAGTCAGGCTTATTAAGATAATGTGCTTTAAAAAGAGGAAAAAATGGAAGACCTAAGATAATTTGTGCCATTTCTAACAAAAGATGAAATCATTCAGAGCTTCTACGACGATATATGGTCAAAGAATGAACCTTATTACAGTCATGTTTGCAGATGATCAGGTCATTCTGGCAGATACTGAAGACAGATTACAAATAGCTTTGTACCAACTCGACAAAACAATGTCAAAGTATAATTTTATCATTTCAGCAGAGAAAACGAAAGTGATGGCTTTTATTGGTAAATACCCAACACGGTCCAAAATGCTCCTCAAAAACAAAATACTAGAATAAGTTAAACATTTTAATTACTTCGGATGTGATACTTCCTATGAATTTTACAGAGATTTAAAAAAAAAAAGGTCTATAAATTTCAAAACATATGTGGCATTATAAAACGGAAAATGAAAAACAAAACAAGAAGAGATACCATATTAAAGTTTTATAAAACTATGGCAGCGCCTGATATATCTTATGGAGCCGAAACCTGGACCTAGAACAGAACTGATAAAAGAATAATTGAAACGGCTGAAATGAAATTTTTGAGATACGTAGCTGACTGTAATCTTAAATATCACATTAAAAGTGAAACAATAAGAGAAGAACTAAAAGTATTTACTTTAAATGAAAAACTCAGGGAGTACAAACTGAAATGGCTAGATCATCTCTCTCGAATGTGAGAAGAAAGACTCGCCAAGCAGGCCGTGCAGTATAAACCAGTTGGTATTAGAGCTGTTGGAAGACCACAGAGACGCTGGGAAGATCCCTTCTGAGCAGAAACAGGCTTATCTGGACTATCTTGAAGGTTGTTGTTGTTGTTGTTGTTGTTGTTATTGTTGATGATGATGATGATGATGATGATGATGATGATGATGATGATGATGATGATGATGATGATGATGATGATGATGATGATGATGATGATGATGATGATGATGATGATGATGATGATGATGATGATGATGATGATGATGATGATGATGATGATGATGATGATGATGATGATGATGATGATGATGATGATGATGATGATGATGATGATGATGATGATGATGATGATGATGATGATGATGATGATGATGATGATGATGATGATGATGATGATGATGATGATGATGATGATGATGATGATGATGATGATGATGATGATGATGATGATGAACCTTATGTAGAATATAATGCCAAAATGTTCTCTTTGGCACAGTTTGTTTCATTTTTGTCTTTGTCAGCTATATAGTGTAGGTTAAGTAATAATTTATACATATTTGTTACAAAATGTTGAGATAATCCACGTGTTTACTAAATAAATGTTAAATAATTTCAATAAAATGGATCAAGAATATCTAGAGTGCAATGGAATGCTTCCTCCCATATTCATTTCAACGAAAAATGAGGACAAAAACTGACTTTAAGCACAACTGTAAAAACTAGAATGTTCTTTTTATCTCCTAGTGTTTTGGACATGTGGGGCTACTCTATATTCAAATAATATAAATGGCAACTACGGCAGTTTAAAACTTAAGTTTAATTCTGAGCGGTGATTTTCACTTTCTTCTATTCTATATGACTCAGGAGTTTGGCAGTGACCTTGTATTTGGCACATGGGTACCTGAGATATCGCTCCATTGTTCTAATATTTTACACCGTTGTTTTCAAAGTAACTTCCTTTCTGGGGCAACAAAGAATAATGCGAAGTAGAATCGTAAATACATTACATTACTGCATCAAACATTATGAACATTCTTTCAATAAGTAAACGTTTAAGCATGTAAGACAAGTAATTATGACAACATAAATTTGTAACAATACCGACACTGCTTAATGTTCAACTGCAGTGTAGACAATAAATTAGAATTATCGGTGTTGATTGGTTGGTTACCAATACTGCCCACATCGCAAGCTTGGACTTCGAGGTAACCTCGTCCTACCACGTGATGACCGGAACTATTTCTCAGGTGGAGGCCCTAGAGGGCGGTGTCCATTACCTCCAATGGTAGGGTGATAGTGAAAATGACGGTGAGGCGAGAGGACCTACAGTTTATAACGTGGATTCCGAACCTCGTTGGGCATAGGGGACACTTCGCATGTGCTAGACAGAGGTAAAGGCGTGGTTAGGGCTGACTTAAAATCGCCACCTCAGAGCTGGGATTCAAACTTGGGACCCTTTGCACGGTAGCCGCGAACGAAACCACTGTGCTACCACTGCGCCCGAACCAAGAAGCTCACTCTACTCCTGCCGTCCTAAGAAGCATACTTACCTGTGAGAATTTCCGCGAACAAAACCTACAAAATCAAAACCTATTGATAAGCTACTCTGGTGCATACAACTTGTTTGAATGTAATATGGAGTAACGCATAGGTGAAAGTGTCACTATCGTCTGTCACGCTTTTGCACGTGGCTGCAGAGTAATTCAAAAAGTTTGTTTCTTAAGACGGAGTGAGTTTGTGTGTGTGTGTGTGTGTGTGTGTGTGTGTGTGTGTGTGTGTGTGTGTGTGTGTGTGTGTGTGTGTGTATGTGTGTGCGTGTGTGTGTGTTTTAGGGCCCGTCGACAGCGAGGTCATTTGGGCTCTTCTTAAGACGGATGCAGTATACTTTACTGTGAGACAGCACCTTCAAGGACAAACACATTATTCTGGGTCAACGACTACATAATAAGCAGTTTGTTAATAATAGCTGATATAAGGACAGGGGGCTGAAAATCAGTGACATTAGCCAGTTCCAGAAAGCATGAGTATCCACTGTCCAGAGTGGGAGGTTTCTATCAAGACTTTAAGAAATTGGATACAGTAGTACAGTACCATAAGCATGGTTGTCTATCCATCGTTGGTGTAACTCATTTATTGTCATGACCTGACATTTTGAAGTTTCTCATGAAACTCTGCTCAGTTCTCTCTCCACTTGCACAGTTCTATGCATTCATTCATCCAGATAAGTTCAAACATAATGAAGGAGGGAATGTTCTTGTACAAACTAGGACCAAGAGTGTCGTGTGTAGAAATCGTGGCTTCTAGGTTGCATAAGTACCCAAGCTAGTTACAAACTACACAAGCAATAGGTTGCTGAGAATAGGGAACTAAAGCTTGATGACCATCCAATAACTATACAGTGTATATAATTATAAGGTTTCAGTGTCATCTCATTGATCTTACACCATTTACTGATCAGATTTTCCTCTTCACTTGTTATCTACATGAATTCCATAGCTCTCTTATAAGAAGTTCCAAGTATCATTTCCAAAGGCAAGTTGTATAACCTCAACGCCAGCCTGGTCCCGCTTTATTACTGTCACCTTTGCTCTCTGTTCAATGTCGTAAGTAGAAATCTCTCACCTTGAGTATGTCCTCCATAAGTTTTTTCATGAAAAGTCGCCAGATAACAAAATCCAAATGAATGCCTACCAACATGTCTTCCATTAACCTAAATTGCCCAAGTAACACTTTAGTTATTGCATGGGTATCCAGTTTCGGAGTATTCCTCTCAATATAGAATATCATAATCGTCCTCTACTTTTAAAATATAATGTTGGACTGTCACAAATACACCTAACCTACTTCACATAACAAGTATCTTAATATTCGCAAAATTGTCAGAGTTAACTGAATGAGCCTTAATGAATTAACTGCTATTAACATTTCAGTTATTTATGACTGAGGATAAATACTTACGGAATATTCCAGTACCATGTTAGCTTATTTATGTTCAAAACTGTTAATTTTATTTCATTAATACACAAAGTAAACAGTTTGGATCATGGCCTACCATGCATGTTCAGTCAGATCTGTTATACTTGAGATGCAGCTTTCGGATTCCAGTTTTGTTCTTCCGAAAATGTTAAAGTCTCCGAGTCATATAAATTTTCAATACAGCTGGTGCATTTGGATAAAAATACTGTTTATTTTCTCTGCAATAAATTGTGGAAAAGTTTCATCCGGGTTAAAAAACAAACACCAATATCCAAAACTTTGGTTTCAAAATTTTTCGTAACTGCAAATAGGTTTCTGTTCTGAAACTTCCACATTAAAAACGTTTTAGAAGAGAAAATGAGTATTTCTGGTCTTGACTGTCTCTCTGTTTTAAACAGTGTAACAAAAACAAAATGTTGGTTAAATATTCAAACCTGTGTTTGATTACAGCATCTTCGAAGATGCCATTTTCAAGAAAATCCGCTCTCACTAAACTATTGCATACATGGGCATTAAAAATCTGTCATGTTTTCAAAAATGATACTTATTACTTTGATTAGAGTAAGCTTTCTGAAATACATAGTTTTAATTATTGGGAAGAGCTTCTGATGTACAGCACAGTTTGAGTATCTACCGAAATCTGTAAGATAGAAAAGCAGTATATAATTTAATTTGTTTATCATCATTTCTAATTCTTTTCCTTTTAAATGGATCTTGTTATTCGTTTCCTTTTTCTCCTGATTATGCGGACTAAGTTCTAAATAGTAATCATTATCGCTTAAAGCCTGCTGTATTCCTCTAATTCTGTTATACATACATGGAAACTCGTGATATAAAAATTTCCACAGAAGCTTATCTCCAATTATATGATGTAAATAGCAGAAAAAGATGTTTTTGGAGTATTTTGGACAATAATTATGAGAACGTCATGTGAGTACATCCCAGTTTGCTCGATAAATAATGGTATGGCAGTACATAAAACAAGTAATTAGACAATGTTTCAGCAACTGAATTCGAAGTTCGTCCTTGTAGGTTTGTTACTGAATGAGATTTGCTGGTGACCTGTTTCTTTTGTCTAAAAGCAGTAAACAAGATTAAATTTCGTACACATTGCATAAAGATAAGATCGCGTTATCTATATTGACCAAAACTCTTTGTAATAAGGAGCTCATTCTGATAAAACAGTGTGCCACACTCCTCTCCATAACAAAAAGATTTATTTCTAATCAGTTTCGATAAACTATGGAATACATTTTAAATAAAAGGAACAACCTTTCATTGATATTATCATCGATTCTGTTACATTAATCATGCAATTCTTTATCTCCAAGAATCACTTTATTCTGTTAAGTTTCATAGTATTGCCTTGCATGCAAAGATTACGCCCAGTAGCCGGTTGCTCAAAAAACTTCCTCATTTACAAATAATATAAGATAACATCGCTTTATTGCTTATCAGAAAGCCTTTACAAAGGTAAAGGTTGCTATTTAGCATTATTGAAGAGAAACTGTTCTCTAAAACAATACACCACATATACCTTAGACTTGCAGCGGCTCAGGCGCAATGTTTATGGTTTAGAAGAAAATAAGCCTATTTAGAAACGAGAATTCAGAGTACATACAGAAATTCTACATCTGCACCTCGTATTGCTACGCTCAACACTTCCTTGGAGATGTTGGTACATTTCATAGCTCAGAATTCAGACATATATGAATATATATATATATAATATATTATATATATTATATATATTACCGAGGATGCTATCTCGTCTTGTCAAAACAAGTGTCGCACTGAATGCGTCTACCTGTGATCTTTCAGATATACTGTAGCACCAATTGTTGAACCTGAGCTCACTCCATGCAAATCCACAAGCGAGAGAGAGAGAGAGAGAGTGAGAGAGAGAGAGCAATTACCCAGTAGACTTGCATCATTCCACCGTTATATGTATCTGGCGGCCGAAGCAAAATAAGCCCATGAGGTTTTTCAGTTTCATTTTTCGGCAAATTCAAATTACTCAGCTAAATTTTAAGCAAACTTTTAGCATACAACAATGAAATTAAAATCCTCATGTCTTCCAAGTTGCTGAACTAAACGTGTCTTGTAACAAAATCACTTTCACACAGACACTAATCAGTAACATCACTGACGCTGGTAAAGACGTGGTTTTCATTTGGGTTCCTTCCCATCAAGGAATAACTGGGAATGAAACGTCGGACGAAGCTGCTAAAGGTGCCACATCACTACACAAACAAAGGAACCTTCAAATTCCATTCTCAGATGTTATAAACTAGGTGTCCAAAATGCCAGTACAAAAATGGAAGTCTGAGTGGATTCAACAACACCCAGGAAAATTACATCAAGTACGAAAAGGATCCATGGCTCCTCACCCAACCAAGTCGCTCGCTAGAAGGGAACAAGTAATCCTCGCCCTTCTAAGAATTGGTCAGTCCATCTTCACTCATTCATTTCTCCTCTCAGGACAGCTGCAGCCTAGTGTAACGTATGTCATAAAGACCTTACCATCTACCACCTTCTCATAGAATGCAATAAATACGAAAGAAACAGAAAACAACACGGAATCCCTCAGGACATCTCCACTCTGCTAAACAGCCTCAAATTACGCTACGAGCTTTTCACTTACCTAAAGGATATTGACATTTGGAAATTAATTTATGTAAACTATACTCTATTCAATTGTAATCCATAATAAACACAATGGTGTAAAGGAAATGATAATTCTTCTTCCAAAATACTGTTGTTAATCTATGAGTTTGTTCTTTCTTGATTTTAGTAATCTGTATTTAATGTAAGATGTTTTCCTAATTAAAACGGTACTCTCTTCCTCGAGTTGATTAATTAACTGTTAAGGAATATATTGAAGATTAATTGAATGTTAAAGGAATATATATATACATGTATTGAAACAAATATCTTGTGTGTGTACTTTCAAGTTTGCGACGAACTCTGAAAAGGTCGTTTTTCCGCCCCTAGTGGGACGGACGCAAAAATAAATTTTAAGGGTCGCATCCGGTGTTTATTTTCAAGCATAGTTTTGACAGGGGACATCTTAGGTAGTCTAGAAAATGAGAGAGAGGTTGTTCTCCTAAAAGGGACACCATATGCGTTCTACCGACCAACTAATTAAAAATAATGAACTGAAGGGGAAAACGAAGTGCCATGTGACCTATCTGAGAACAAATATCTATCCAAAGTCAGTTGGTGGCTAAGGTCCAAGCTAAAACGTCGTTTGATAGCACGTGGACAGAAATCGCGTTCATTTAAGTTAGTTGGCTACTGTGGGCCAAACTAAAGAAATCGCGTTCAATTAAAGGTAGTTGGCCGCTGGGTGCCAATCCGGTGAGTTGTGACAAAGACAAGGGAGTACAACCACGCCAGCGCGAAGCCTACCATTCAGAGTTCGTCTAATTAACATGTATTTCGAGAGTAATTGAAATACAACCGAACGTCGTAAGAGAATAAAACTGTGTTTCTATCCAAGTACTCTAATTGATCCACCCAAAACTCCCTGAATCAAGAGATCCTTGCTACAGATCATATATTCGTGAATTTCAGGATAACTCCGAGAGCAGCCGAGGATATCGATATTTTCAAATTATCACTGGCGAGGCTGACGACCCTAGGAGTCAAAACTCCTGCCACATAATGGGACCGAACTGAGGGTTGCCAACAATGCCACATAGCGCAATTAATGTGTAATTTTATAAGTTTCATTGTAAATCTGTGCATTTAATGTATTTTATAAATGTTGTGCTATATTGCTAAGATGGTCGCGATATGACCTAGGAAGTTGAAGCGACCTTAAATAAATTTATTATAAAAATTCACTTTGTTTCACATAAAATTGAGGTTTGTATAAAAATGTTCCCTGAAACTGGACAAAAGTATCCTGGACAGAAAGGTTTAGAGTCCATAATCGCGAAAAACCCGTTTTAATGCGTCAAAAGTAAACAAAGCGCATTCTTGTACAGTAATAGTCGCTGTCACTGGGCGTGTCTCTTAGTGAGTACCACATATGCGTTGTGAAGCCTCCTGAATGGTGAGGTAATAGGATACATTATGTATTCAGTTTTCACATGTACTCATTATCTTCGTCATTGTGTGCAGTACTCATCAGTTGGGACAGTAAGTATTATATACTTCTCGTGCGAGTGACATTTAAATTTGAATATCTCATACAGCCAAGCTTCAAATGTTTTCCTGCAGAGCTTCTGTCAACCTATGTATATCTCGAAAACTATGCCCATGTCTACTCTTTAGTTTCTTGACATTGTTTTTCACACCCTGTATAAGTGATTTTCTCTTCCCACACTGCACTTTATTTACCGTTGCAACATAATGACTTTCTATAGAAACACATTGTGTTACACAATGAATAATTCGCATTGTATAATCATCGTTGTTTTGTGTGTCACAGGGTTCAGTAACCGCATGCAAGTGGTATAAAACAGCATTACGTGATTATATTCGAGAACGCCCTGACGAGTTCATTTTTCCTAGTGTTCAGGCTTTTTTGCCACTCGGCTGCTAGTCATGGTAGTGTACTTTCTATTTACATCATGCAGAACTAATGCTTTGTGTACAGCTTCCAAAACTCTTACGAAATTACGAAATAAAGAATGATCATAATTTTTTACGGTCATAATTCTTCGCACTAAAATTCAATCTTATTATATTCTGTTAGCTTAATATGAAACAAACAGGCCGTAGTAGTTTCATTGTTGGTACTCCTGGTTCCCGCCTGTGAGAACCAGGTAAGTTCAGACATGTTCAGTATCGCCTACCGCTGCAATGGATGTTAGAGGAAGATCCGCAGTTTCTTTCAAACGTAATCACTGCTGCCGAAACTTGGCTACAGCATATTGATCCAGAGAGCAAACAGCAAAGCTCAGTGTGGAAATCTCATTCATCACCAACCCCCAAAAAAGCAAAAGTGGTTGCTTCTGCTGAGAAAGTTATGGTCATCTCATTCTTTCATATTCATGGAATGCTTTATCAGCATGTTGTACCTGCATACACATCAGTAACTGGACAGAACTACAGGGATTCCCTGATAACATTGCAAGTCCATATCAGGCGCAAAAATACACATTTCCATTAAGCAGGCTGGATGCTGCACCACGATAATGCCCGGCCGCATATTGCCGATGTTGTTGCTGAATATCTTGCAAAAATCAACGTGAAGTGCATCCCTCACTCTCCGTATAGTCCGGACTTAGCCACATGTGACCTTTTTCTATTCCGTAACTTGAAGAAGCGCCTTCGTGGGAGGCATTATCCATCATCAGAAGCAGTGGAGAAGGCTGCGGAGGCGATTTTGAAGGATCTCTCAAAAATGATTTCCAGCATGTCTTTGAAGACTGGCAGAAACGCTGGGACAAGAGCATCGCCTTCAAAGGAGACCATTTTAAGAAGGACAATCAAAATTATGAGGATGAATAAAGGTACGTTGTCAAAAAAATTTGATCATTCTTTATTGAACAGCCCTCGTACTATAAAATGAAGTAAAATGTATTTTATCCGAAATCTAACACCATCTGATATCCGCCACGGTGCTGCAGGAGAAAATTTGTCCACTGGTCGTATGGAGGAAATATGACATTATTCTGGAGGTTCTTCACATTCGATGAGTAATTACCTTTGAGAAGTTACTAATAAATTTATTTTTCAAAACTTTATGTGGCCTAATATCATGAATTATAGTACATTTATCCTGAGGTAGCAGCTGAGTAAAGATGCACACTAAATGAATTAATGTATTTCCACACCTGGAAGGAGATTGAGGATGATTTCTACATATGGAGCCATGGATGGTGCATGCATGAACTGCTTCATATGTAGAATTCATCCTCACTCTCCTTTCAGATGTGGTAATATACTAATTCATTTAGTGAGCATTTTTACTCTTCTGCCACCTCAAGATAATTCAACTGTACTCTAAGCTGACGAGGCTCTGAAATTAGAGTAAGACCACTGAATTTACTATCCTACAAGTCTATAAACCAAAGCTGCTGAAACCTCCATGCTATGGGCTATGCAATCAGTCAATATGTAAATTAATAATATTGTATCTTAAATGCTCTTGATTCATAATGAATCTCTCATTTAAGTAGCTTTTCCGCATAATCATGCCACCATAATGTAAGAAAATAAATTAGGATATATTTTCCTTATTAAACGTTTATAAATTGTTATACTTTCTCAAATTTCAACTGCTCATTTCTTAGTAATAAAATGTAGATAAAGAAATGTCATTACGAATTATTTTTAATTCAATGTATTTTTAATTTTTGACAGTTGGTTTCGAAAGAGGACAAATTTTAGGAAAGTAATTTTTATGTACACTTTAAACAAATGTAGAGCAAATATTAAGAGAACCAATTTCTAATACCTACTTTAATATTACAAATTTCTGATAATATGAAATATTGAAACCAAGGTATACTTACCTATTATTGGGGTGTCAGCAGGAAAACTTATAAGAACAATATTGGTTCTTTAAAGGATATTAAATAATTTTCTAAAGGTTTCCGTTACAAGTAGCGTTTAAAAATATTTTAGGAACAAAATAAATGAACAAAGAAATATAAATCAGATTTTGCTTCATTCCCAATACTAGCTCGGTTTGTAAAAGTAAATATTACTCTTAATTATTAATTTTTCAGATATTTTTGTTGCAATTCATCGTCATATCGGACGATGAATGAAATGGGTGAAATGGTGTTCAAATAAGTCCGGAGTATCCATAGAGCTTAGAGTTACCCGACATTCGTCTTACAGGTTAAGGGAAACCCCCGGAAAAAACCTTATCCAGGTAACTCACCCTGACCGAGATTCGAACTTGGGACCTCTTAAACGTGAGGTAGACACGCTAACATCTACGCTACCGAGGCGGGCAGACATTCTTTTCAAAACCAAAGCTGCTTATGAAACTATCTTGCAATCGCGTATGGCTAAGCTGTATAATCCGTTGAACAAAGTTTTGAAAATACTGATATTCTCAAGTTGTTCTTGGGAAGCAAGCCAGATGAAAAGACGATTAGAAATAGACGACTCGGGAGTGAGCATCTCTCCCATCATTAGGGTATTTATTAAATGTTATAACCACAAATGAACCACTGGATATAACACAACTATTAAAAAAAGACAAAACACTATCAAAATTCGCATTACTGAACAAAAGAGTTTTCAGTAAATTAAATGCCAGGTCAGGAGATAGCGTGTGTATAGAAGATTAATTGGGTCAAAGAAACGTAACTACTTAAATTGATTATCAAGCTGTATTGATCTGCACTTCTTATGTCGACGGATTTCCATTTTAAAGCCGGTTTCCAAGAGGAGCTGAACTGAAATCCAGCTTTAAGATTAAGCGTTCTCCTCTCGCAGGAGATGGCCAAAGCCTCCTTAATTCTCCGCTCCCAGTAACTGTTGCATTTTGCCAAGATGGTCGTCTCCCGAAAATTGGCTCAGTGGTCGTTATCAAAACAATGCTCTGCCAACCCACACTTCTCAGACTGGATAAAATGAATGCTCCGTTCATGTTCGTCTATTTTGGTTGCGATAGTCCTTCCGGTTTGTTCCATATACGGTGTCCCATTTTCACAGGGAATGCGGTACACTCCCGGAACTTGGAAGTCCAGTTTTTCTTTCACTGGTCTCAACAGATGTTTAATCTTCGAAGGTGACTTATGGATGGTCCTGATGTTTGTATTTGGCGAGAATTCTGCTGATTCTGCCGGATAGGTTGCCGGTGAACGGGATGCAGGCTGCAGCGGCAGGCTTATCTAACCGTATATGAATGACTGATATTACTTATTTTCTATTTGCATAATTTTGAACCCATTTTGTTTGCAGCAATTCGAAGGCCGAGCAATTATTTATGGTGATGATGATTTAATAATACAATAAATTCAGTATTATTTGTTTATGAGCTAAAAGTCTTATTAGCTGAAAGCAAACCTAAACTAAGTGATTTTTACAGCTACTATATTCCACAGCTTTCCTGAGGTCTTTTCAATTGATTCTAATTTTAGGACTTGAATTTTCTATCAAGTAGGTTACACTTATTTTTATGTAATTTGCATTTTCACTTCATTTATTCACAGTTCACCTCATAAATCCTTTCTATTAATGGCGGAGCATGGGAACAAACACGTCGCTGCAAAACTAGGTCGCAGAATACTCCATTATTATACTGCAAATTTTGGACTCGCTTTAAATTTCCTTCAATCACTAGCTATCACCAGAATAAATTGCATAACGTTTGGGAGAGTTAATTGCTGGCCATATTAATTACGTCACCACTGGAACTCGCCTCGTGGAGAATACTGCCTTTCCATTTAACGGAAAACAAGTTAGCTCAATCTGAAATCGTCCTTAAATTGAGGAAAACTAGCAGGCAAGTTCTGAATTTAAATGTCAATATCAACACCTTGAGAATTTATCATAACTGTTATAACGGTTAAAATGCAAAGGTCTCGTGTTCAGTTCCCGGCATATAAATTGGATATTAAAGAGGAATATGACGCAGAACAATCGATGAGTATCCCTTGGAAGTAAGGGTCATTCATTCTTCCGCATTAGCGAAAACCACGCAATTGTGCTGTTATAGACACGTCATGCAAGAGTTCTGTCCAGTGTAGTAATTCTTAGTAATTTAAATTAAGAAATTATCCTTGAAGTCGTCCCAGTAATTTAATTTAATAAGTGTTGTAAGTGATTACTGAAAATAATGTCGCACTTTATATATCACCAATAGTCTGAAATTCCAAGTCGTTTTCTGACAGCCAAAAATAATAAATACCCCCAATATTAAAACAATATTAAGAGCTATTATCACAACATCTCTACAACGAATATGTATCTTATAACCATTTTAAAAATTATGTACAAATTTCTTCGTCGGTGTACACCCTGTTAAGTATTTCGGGGGAAATAAATTCATAAGCACATTAGATGAAACTGACATACTTAAAAAAATCAGAATTAAAGGCAGTCATAAACGATAATTTATTTAAATATGTGGCGAATATGTTTTAACTAGGCTGAACGTTATTGTAAGAAAGGAAAGTGTACGAAAAATTAGGAAAACAATGGGAGGAATGTGGAAAAGATAGAGAATATTAAGTACAAGAAGGTCTTGCAGTATTGGTCGAGTTCATTTTTTTTTTTCAGTTTACTCTGTAACTGGTGCTTAATCGGAATCTTAATATATTATTCTCTTACATCAAGACATGTTCTGTAGATAGTATCATGCAATGATTTTTATTTTTTATTTATAGTACTTTACTACATCGAAAGAAAAATAGCTAGAATTATAAGGCTTGTAGAAAGTGTCTTTTCTGTTACAATATAGATTGCACTGCCACACATAGAATAATAGTAGAATATAAAAGCATGGTAACTTGTTACTATTTCTGCTTAGTTCACTAATGTTTAGCTCACTGGTTTACAGAGAACGCAAATAGAGCGCTGTTATAGGCCTCAGAATATCTTTCGTGCGCTAAGAGCTACACTAACCACCATCAAGCACTCAGGGCAGACAAAGAACCGAAGAGAGGAAGAAGATATCCGACTATAGAGCACGTGGATTCACGTGCCTGCTACTGCTTACTGGAAACTTCTGACACATAGACGCGAAAAGGGAAATCACAGTAGTGGCCGGTACTGCACGCCGGCCGATACTGTACGACTCTCCCCTATATCCGAGATTAAAGGTACAAGTACGAGAGAAATATCTAATACAGGTAGTCAAACCGTTAGCTGAAGGACACGTCCAGGTAAAACAACGAAAATGGAGAGGAAAGTAGGGCTGAAAACATCCAGGAACACAATACGCAACGAGATCAGGAAGATAATGTATTTAGGAAACAATTATCATGGAAGAGCTTCTCAAATGGAAATAGGGAGGTCACTTGCAAGCATGTGTAACAAATCTATTTATAGAACAATCAAGTGGGAACCCAGAGCAGGAAGAAGATGGTGGGTGGACTGAGGGCGGCTACGTGTCCGGATTTCTTTAGGCAGAAATTGAGACATTTCTGGGCGAGACGTCCAAGAAACAGGGAGAAGCAGAATATTTTCTAAAATTTTTAATGTATGTGTGGATAGTGAAAGAGTTTTTGGAGATGTTAATGTAAAAATAATTTATTGTAAAATTGTGAATTGTCTGGAATGGCAACACTAAAATGTCCTCTTAGGATTAGCTCCTTTATTAAGTAACCATCCACTTGATACTGAAAACCCTAGATATAATATCAGAGAAACAGAAATGTGTTTAACACTTCCGAAATACATGATAAAATATTGATAAGTTAAGAATAACATCATTTTATCGTAGCAAAGAAATATTATAACCTGCATAACTAAATCTGCTTCACTCAGGCTTCAAACCCCAAAATCTCTCTTCTGCGAGAGACTCTTGTTAAGGTTTACCATTAAAATATATGATATAGAGCTAGAGATTCAGATCCATTAATTTCACACTTTTACATTAATTATTAATATTAGGAAACTACATGTTACATTATCATAAAGGTCTTGTGCCGTGGCGTAGTGGGCTAGGGCATCATGCTTTGGTTCCCTGTCACGGAATTCGGCCCGGGATCGATACTAGGGGTGTGGATTTTAAATCCCGGGAATAGGACCCGTGCCCAATCAGCATCGTGAGGAGATTGAGGAGCTTGCGACAGGTAAGCGTCCTTGTCAAGAAAGTCAAATTTGCAGCTGGGGGATGCCGAGATGCTGACCACATCTCTTCCGGTATTTGTTCGATGATCGCCCACCTCTATCTTGGTTGTGGGCGTGAGCCCAGCAGTAGATTTGGCATGTCCTGGGCCTATATGGGCTGCGCACCCTGGGTTTTTAACATAAAAGTTACAAAATCTTTGTTATTGGATAACTTAAGTGATCGGAGAGATACTGAAGGAGATTAAAATACATAAGAGAATTCGTCAATTTGAATAATTTTAATTGAAATATATGTTATACATCATTTGTCAAATGCTAATACTATCGTAAAAATTCAAGAGAAGAGGGCTACCTCTACAGAAATTTCATTCCCATTTTTAAGGTTATTAGGACGCTTTTAGTGCATTATTGTGAATACCATGAGCCTTTTCTAAACTATTGTTCCAAAGGATATTACCGTGTACTAAGGTTTTCTTTCTTCTTTTCTGCTGTTTTCTTTTTGTTAGCTTTTTGTTTTTCTTCTCTTCTCTAATAACAGAAAAATGTGGTTCCCTTTAAAACGCCAGAATTACGCCCTTGTTCGTCCTTACGTCCTTATGCTAAATGTCCTCTTTCTCCTAAGATGGGTCCTTTCCTGGAGGTTATGTAATGTCTCAACTTCGGAACATTCATTATATTTTATATTTCACATATCAAAAGCTTTGTATTATGATCAAATCATTGTAACCGTTTTCAAAAAATAAAAAGTAAAAATATTTTCATCTAAAGGCTGTTTGACATAAAGAACATTTGCAGCTAAATCCTTAGAAGGTAATTAACTTAAAATAGGAGACTTGCTATTTATCTTACTTGTGGCTTTATTTCTATTTATACACATTAACATCTTCTAAAGCGATTTGTGTTAGTTTAAATACCTCAAAACTATATTTCCGATGACCTTTCAAATATCTTCAGGTTAATTCGACTGAGAAAACCAAATAACAATTGCATTCCCAAGGAGCCATGTTCAACTTTGATACTCTCGAAAATAACCACAATGGTTTTGACTAAAATACCACTTTTAAAATATATTTTTATCACAGAATACCCTGAACTTTCTGGGAACAGCTTCTGAAATCCTCTCTATTGATTGATATTTGCATAACAGGTAAACCGTAAAATACGCATAAAAATATTTCTGCATATTATTTATAAATCTGTTTACGGTACACAATTTATAAAATAACGTTTTGAACTAACCCTTGCAGAAGCATTACTTTTTATTGGCTTATATTTTCTATCACTTGTACTTCTAAAATGAAAAGTCGTTATTCGTGAAATACTTATTATTCTTATTCCCCTAACTACCTCCTAGCTACAGTAAAACGTTCAAAAAGACAATTTCTACAAATGTTCATCTCAATTAACATTTGATATAGAAAAATGTGCATTTGTGCAAGGATGAGTAGAGAAATCAAGTCATTCGTCAAAAGTGTTTTAGGTTTTTTAACCTTTCCTTTAATTATACTTAACTCTAAACTCTTGACATAATTACTTATTTGCCACTTTTCATAAAATAGCAGTTTCTACATCCTGTAATACTTAGTTCATTAGATTAAGCAGAAATTTAATAAAGTAGTTCAAGGACGTCCTGTAGATTACATGTTTTGTAATTATCTATTGTATGACCAATTGCCATTAGACGCTATCTTATTAATCTCAATGCATAATGCATTTAAAGCTATAATAATGACGCAGTAGGAGTTGTAGTTTGAGAGCATAAAGTAGCAAACGTAATAGAATGCAAACCTAAACCTACATGAATTAAAAGATTTTAAAATATATTTAAATGAAAATAAACAGGATGTGATTCACTCTCATTTTCTCTAACCCTTAAACAAATATTCTTATAAAAACCAGTTAGGCAGAAACACACACATACACACACACGCACACGTCTTTCATCTAAAAGTATCTTTTTAACAGCAGGACTAAAACAGGTATTTCCGGTTTGGAGATTGAAACCAATGACAAAGAACATCTTGGCAAAATAAAAAGTAATTTATCTATATGCTTTAACGAAATCTGCAGATTTATGCAGTAGAATTTTGAATGTATCTAAGATTTACCTAATGTACACAAGTCTTTGAGAGCTGGCAGGAATTCACAGCCTATTTGCAGAAAATTTAAAGTAAACATTTCACTTGATGTGAAAGCACCTCAATCATATGGTATTTTATCCATTTTTTAAAGGATATCAGAACTTAATTTCTGAAAATGTGCAATTGGAAACATGATCTGTGTGGATGATTTTCAGATCTTCAAATGTTTCCATGTAAGCGTTAGTCTTTTGTTTCTAAACTTGCACACTTTTTTTTAATTTATTGAATAGTTTCTATACCTATACAAAGTATTTTTAGTTTAGATAAGAAAGATAAAATTATTCTAAAGAATAGTAAACGCGTATTGAGGTGCAGTGACTGTCATTTAAACTCTTTTAAGATCGTTTCAAATTAGTACATCTGTGTGTCATTTTCGCTTAATCTTTTCCGTGCTCGTTCTTGTGGCAAATGCTGAGGTATCTGTCTCAGTTTTAGTTTCATGTTCACCAAAGGAAGTGAAGAGGCGTGTGTAGCACGACCCAAGACGAACTTCTATTATTGGAGTAAGCAGATCTTTGTGTAATGTTGAACATTAAATTTAGTTAAATCTAACTTTTTACAAGAAGCAATATTGGCTTAGTCTTAATACTTAGCAAGGCCTCCTCTCTTGTATCCTTGAAGGATACTGAATTTTGAATTAACACTTTCCTAAACGCACATATATTTTGGCATTCAGGGGATCTCTGGACATGCATATATATATGGTGAATTGGACTTTTGAAAAGAAGAATATCAGATTACTTATACGATTATATTTATACAATCTAATGTAACTTAAAGAAACTCGCAGAAGACATGCACTAACGTCATTTAACACTTTTGCAACACATTTTACTGCTTGATGTCTTTTATAGTTCCTGTAAAATATGATTTTAAAATTGAAATTGTTTTCATTGGTAACAAATTTTTCGCTTCCGTCTCTGTTTATTCTTATTTTTTCTACAGGTCATTTTTAAATATATCAAATGCGATTTGAACATCAACGTGATCGGCGTTTAAAGGCCCATGAAATGTTACATTCAACGTTTCTCAAAGCTATATTTTTTATCATAAAATATTACTTTATATTTTGGTCTAGGTTTAGAAACTTTCCTGCAACTTTTGTTTTCATTACAAGCAAACAGCAGACAAGACGCCATTTCCACATGTGGAATATGCTTACGAAGTATTATACTTGAATGATGAAAGCTGCTCTACAAGGAGAAGTTTATATCGCACTTTAACTGCCTTAAACAACTAATAATGTCTTCTCCCTTAGGCAAATAATGGAAAAATGTAGAGATTTCAATCTGGTAAAGCACATACTTTTTATAGATTTTATGAAAGTCTTTGACAAGGTATGCAGAGCAAAACTATGGTAAATATTAAAAAAGAAAGAAACATCAGTGCATCTATTAAATTTAATTGAAAATAGGTATTTAAAAACAAAAATTAGAATAAATAATCGAAAACCCAAAAATACTTCAAAGGGGTTAGATGGGATGACAAAAAAAAATTAAACTTAGTGTCAAAAGCATTAATTTGGAAATTTCAAACGAGTAAGCTAAAGTTAGGAGATTTAAAGATACCAAATTGGTCCTTACCAACACAATATTATTATAGAAAATGAAAGAATAGAACAAGTGTCAAATTTTAACTTCCTAGGAAGTGAAATAACATACGCATGTGAAGTAAACGTTAATTAAAACTAAATAAATTTAATTATATAGATAACAGAAATCATGAATATAATTAAAAATGAAAATATTTAATAATGAAACCGTATAAACCAATGGCCATACCTGCTACAACATATTGGTTTTGAAATATGGTCACTGACTGCAGAAAACAAAAGCAGAATAAACACAGCTAAAATGACATTCCTCAGGCCTATATCAGGATATGGTAGAACTAGATAAAAAAATAATAAAATAAGACAAACGTTAAAAGTAGAAGAATTAAACAAAATAAACACAGAATATGGAAACATTTGGAAACAACACTTTGAAAGAATTTCAGCAAACAAAATACTCCATGCAGCATATAATTGCAGACTCCAGTGAAGAAGAGATGGACAGTACAAGATTTTGGAGCCGGCACGGGAAAATAACGGCCCAAAACGTGAATAATAATAAGAATTACACAAATAAAAAGTGGAAAATAATTGGTGGAGAATGCTGTCAATATTAAAAAAAAAACCACCCAACATTTTCAAGTCTTTAAGTTTTAAATCTCTATGACTTAATATTTTCACTTAACGATCCCCACAAAGTTAAGTTTCTAACAGATTTAAGGAGTATAATGAAACCTTAGGTAACTCACTGTATATGATATGTAGCTGCCGAGATTATGTATGTCTCTTGACGCTGACTAAAGTTCACTGGCCACCTCGTTTGCTATCACCAGACTGAAATGTGTGCTGATACTTGTATAGCTGCATTATGTAACGAGTTAACTATCATTCTCCTGCCCCCATTACTATTCCCCTCTCGTGTGACCTTCCCTACCACACTGAAGGTCGGAAAAGACCTTCTCTTTCGGCACATTTGCTTCTTAATGGGGACCTGTTGAGATAATCTAGCAGCAATTACCATTTCGTAAACATCGCAAAAAATGTGTCATACTTTCATTAGTAAGCAGAGGGAGTGTATTTTATATTTATTTATGATCCATTTATATACTGTCATTAACCTCTAAGGTTATATTGGTGCCTTGGGTTTGGAACAACGGTTCATGGGCAACCAAGATCACTATTTCGTTTTCATTCCAAGGATTTTGCCTTAGCCTGTGTTGTCCTCACTCTATCAATTCCCAGCTCATTCTGAGATGACCAACATTTCTTCTAATTTAGAATTTGAAACGATCCTGTCATTTCTCACTTCATTCATTCTCTATATAAGTTCCTTCCACCTGTTCTAATGTTTTATTCTTCCTCACTGGTTTACTATTTTGCAAATAATAACTCACTCCCTCTCTTGCGAGTGTTAGTAGTGAATTGTTACTAGGGGATTCAGCACGTCGACCAGTCTAGATTTGTTGCACCTATGCCCGAAATGGGTTGTTCACGGAGGGAGGATAGTGTGAGAGCAGACAGAGGGCGGTCGACCCCAAGGAGACACTACATTGTAAAGGGTGAAGACCCTACACTTTACCTGATAGAAACTCCCGCGGTGGGCTTAGGACAATCCTCGAAACAGTCACGAGGCGGCTTTAGAGACCGGAGGCTGCCTTCCCAGAGCAGACAGAGGGCTGCAAACCCCAAGGAGGCACTACATTACAGAGGGCGAGGACCCTACACCTTACCTGATAGAAACTCCCGCGTTGGGCTTAGGGCAATCCTCGAAACAGTCACGAGGCCACTTTACAGATCGGAGGCCACCTTCCCAGTGCAGACAGAGGGCGGCAGACCCCAAGGAGACACTATATTATAGAGGGTGAGGACCCTACACCTTACCTGATAGAAACTCCCGCGGTGGGCTTAGGACAACCTCGAAACAGTCACGAGGCCGCTTTAGAGACCGGAGGCCGCCTTCCCAGTGCAGACAGAGGGCGGCAGATCCCAAGGAGACACTACATTATAGAGAGTGAAGACCCTACATTTTACCTGATAGAAACTCCCGCGGTGGGCTTAGGACAATCCTCGAAACAGTCACGAGGCCGCTTTAGAGACCGGAAGCCGCCTTCCCAGAGCAGGATAATCCAGCCAGGGTTGCAGTCACGTTGCATAGTCGAACCCGCCGGAGGGAAAGGCGTTTTCCTCGGAGCATATTATCCCGCCATGCATCGCCGAGACTCCCGCCTACACTTCTACCCTAAAAGAAATCACCATAACAGATATGACATGAAGTGATAATGGAGGTGAATTGGAGATATAGGAAATTTGGGGGATGTAATTAACCTTCCCAGCTTTCGCCTAGCGACCCGGGAAAACCTTGAAAAAAAATCTATCATGTATTTCGACAACGGGAATCAAACCCGGGCTTCCCGAATGCGGCCCACAGACGAAACCGCCTGATACATCCCTACTCGGTCCTGTCTTGCGAACTCATATATTCTTCCAAACTCTGGAAAGGATAAGAGATTATTATAATCCTGGCATAAGAAATGTCCCTTGCACAGTGCGGAGCCGAACTCGGTACCACTTAATTTGGAACCATGTACGTGAATTTACTACATAGAGTCAGTTGCAGAATTTAATATCATGTCGGCATATTAGCCGTAGTAGCTCAATGGTTTAGTGCAACCGCATGGAGAGCGGGAGACCATGGTTCAAATCCCGGCTATGGCATTGAATTTTTCTGTCTGGCTGTGTTCATTCAAGAAGTACAGTGTTCTAGTGTTGAATTTTAAGAACATGTTATTTATAGCATCACTACTATTTATGTATAATAACTGGAAGTAGCATTCCACAAAAAAGACATTGAGATTTTACAAGTTTTAAGATAAACGGAAGAACAAATATGTTACATAGAACACTTGGTATCCAGGCTCATTTTCCTACAAAAATAGGAGCGACACAAAGATTTTCAAGAAAAAGCATTTTATCCCAAATTACCTTTCACATTCATGATACTTCAAATTTTTAATTCCCAACACCATAAAAAACACCATATCTTCACATACCGGTTTAGCAGTTGAAATTTACATCAGGAAATAGCTTGGGAAATCTTCATTCTCAGCGACTTTCATAGGCAAAACTACTGTACAAACATTAGGCCTTCAAAGCACACAATTTATGTAAACTAAATACCACGAAACCATTCTGAATAGACCTTGTGCAGTCTGCATACATTACTTTTTAACGACATATTAAACACAAATATTTCCTGGAACTGAACTTTACCGGAATCCCAGTAGTTCGTGCCAATGTCGACTTTATCTATCAGGGGCGCAGACCTTGAGGCATTTAGTGCTTGCTTTGAAGTGTAAGATTTACCTCGCAGTAATCTTATCAGAACTTGGCGCTGCTCACCCAATAAAGCAAGTACAGCTTATTACATTCTACAGCGCAGTTGCTTTTCAAGTTCATAATTTGCGTCAGTAGAAGGCTGCTTACGTTGGAAAAGTACGCATAAGTTGGGAAGTTTTTGAAGCAGCCCAATTTAATTATAATTTGTATCAAGTAAGATACTCAGAGCTACGTAAATAACTAAAAAATATCTTGTCTTTAATGACCTTTCTATCTATTCTTCTAGAAACGAATATTACAGAAGCTTACTCGTATGTTTACTACTGGCTTCCAAAACCTTAGCCTATACACGACTAGTGTGAAGAAATGATTAATTTCCATTAATTATCTAAAATAATAAGAGTTAAATGATGAAGCTTGGGACTCAAGTACTTACAATAGTAAGTCGCCACAAACTGTGTATCTCGAAAACGAGAGCCCCTAGTGGATTACCGTGGAAATATATGAGTCAATTGGAGAATTTAATGCCATGATGGCAAATTGGCCATGGTAGCTCAATGGGTTAGAGCGACTGGACGAAAACCTGGAGATCTATGGCTCAAATCCCGGTCATGGCATTGAATTTTTCATGTTGACTTATCAAATTCCGAATAGTTATTTATTCTGCAACTGGGGATGAATTTCAACTATAACACAGTTATAATTAAGTTAATCAGTATAAAGCTTACTGATAAACAATATCTTTTTCTTTAATCCTGTAATATTTTTTTAATTTACGTCTCCTAACTTTAAGTCATATGGGACGATGAATGAAATGGGTGAAATGATGCTCAAATGAGTCCGGGATCCATGTAGCTTAGAGATACCCGACATTCATGTTTCAGGATAAGAGGAAAACCCTAAAAAAACCTTATCCAGGTAACTCGCCCTGGCCAAGATTCGAACTTGGAACGTCTTGAACGTGAGGCAGACTACCATCCACGCCACCAAGGCGGGCTTTATAAATATGAAGTTTTCCGAAGCACGAACACGTGAGGTATAGTTAATTGTCCGTGAGAAAAACAGGGAAACTCCAAGATGATTCCGCAGACTTACAACGTTTGACCTTGCTGTGTATTATGATCATTGAAAGGTCAAAGGCACGGGAAATTGTAATCACACATTCAGGAATTCACTAACACAAATCATAAAGAACGTATCCAAGGATTTACCAATATTTGAAAATAAGGTAAATATTACAGTGTTATAGTGCGTTCAGAAATTACATTTGTGTCTGATCTTGAAAGGTATATCATGCAACATAAAAGAATTTTAGTCATTGTTTCATTTATACCCCGCCTTTAACTGCAGTGGTCATATCGACCGTCATTGGCGGTGGTGTTAACTCCTATGCTTAAGGTTGTTGGTACTATGTCGAATTTCGGTCTTGATAACAAACGCTAAACGTTATTTAATAGAATATGGTAAGTGAAATAGCTTTGAAGACTTTGGTAAGGATTGGAATGTCTTTGTACTTAGTAATGCTTTTGTTTGTCGAAAATAAAATATGCATGTGTTTCGTAAAAGTTTGCATGTGTACTTTCATATTTTTGGTCCATTATCACTTCAGGTATTTTATCCTCATTGGTTATATTAGTTTCAGCGTCTTTCGACCAAATATATTAAAAATGTTTTATCAAACGTCTAATGTAATGAATTATAACCGGAGCATCATTTTCAGATTCTGAAAATGAACCTCTTGAGGGAAATGATGCTTAAATTCAAAATCAAGTGCCACACTCAACAACTTTAAAACCATTAACTTTATTTGCATTACCTTTTACAAGTATTCGTAAAGTACAATTAAATGCTTTGTAACCTTAAGAATATTCTCGGGAAAGGAATAATCAAGTATTATATACCTTCATTAAAAAGTCATTCGTGGCTACCCTTAAAAGCAATGTTTCCAAATCTTAAAACTGGTAATTCTTAATACAACAGTTTTTATTCTGTGAGTTTGCCCATTCCAAGGACACTTCTGGAAACTTGTTTCCACTACAATTCTTAGAAATAGACTTACGTGACTAACAACTGTACCTCCCCGCTTACGATTTTCAGGTACACCTTGAACTAATGGTATTCCTTTCGACGGAATCAATATTTCAGTATCAACACTGAGTTAAAATACATATGCTGGGGCATGGTGCAGTACTTTGAAGAACTAGTAACTTACCAACCATGGAAAGTATTTTCTATAACTTCTTTCTATGCGAATAATATTTGGTGCCCGCCTCGGTAGCGTGGTGGTAGCACGTCTGACTCACGTTCAAGAGGTCTCGAGTTCGAATCTAGGTCAGGGTGAGTTGCCTGGATAAGGTTTTTCCGGGGTTTCCCTTATCCTGAAATACGAATGCCGGGTAACCTTAAGCTCTATGGACCCTGGGCTTATTTGAGCATCATTTCATCCATTCCATTCGTAGTCCGATATGACTTTAACGTTGGAGGACCTAAATTACAAAAAAAAAAAAAAAAAAAAAAAAAAAAAAAAAAAAAGTTGGAGTAAAATTACCGCGAGATTTGGGAGATTTGGCTTTACGGTAACGTGTGAGGCAACTAGTTCGATTGCAGACAACCGGCTTATCTGTCTTTGTTTTTCATGGTTTCCCAGGTCGGCATGCACATTTTCGTGTTGTTAGATGAGTAGAAATGTGTAGTATTTAACGCCCGCTTTTACTACATACGGCACCACAGGCGATGACACTGATGATACATGAGATGAAGATGGAGCACCGGTGGAATGAGATGGCGGGGAAACCGGAGATCCCGGAGAAAACCCGCCCCATCGCCGTGTTGTACACCACAAATCTCTCTTTGCGGTCGCCTGGGATCGAACCCGGGCCGCCTTGATGTGAGCCAAGCAGTCTAACCACTGAGCCACGCGCGGCCAATGTTAGATGAGTAGAACAAGACTGAAAAATTAAATGCCATAGCCGGGATTTGAACCATGGTTCTCCCGGTCTCTGTCCGGTTGCTCTTTCAACCACTGGGCTACTATGGCCAACATGACATTAAATTCTCCAAATGATGGAGACCGGGAGATCCGTGGTTCATATCCTGGCTATGGCATTGAATTTTTCAGTCTGACTACACACGCCTAGTGTAGAATAAATGGTCAATTTACATTAATTTGGGATTGCTTCTGATGAACCACAATTTTCTTTCCCTCATTTTCATTTCATTTCTCTTCCTTCTTGTGCTTTAGGCATGCTTCTAGATTTTGTGGTGTTTGGCAGTGCCGGACAGATGGTGCAGATGCTTGTTTTAAGGATAGTATACTCCGCGTGGACACTAGAACGCTGCCCGTTTTCAATAGTGGGCTCAGTTTTCTAGCCATAATTTCCTAGGGACTTGCGCGTGTCGTCGTGTCTCGTCTGTATGTTATCTGTAACCTACTGTGATTATTTCAGTTCATTCCTTACTCTGACGTAGACCGTAGTGCATGAAGTATTCACCTTTGTCAAATATCCTATACTCCATAAAAGTCCAAGTGGGGCTGCATTTAGATCCTTTCTGTATACAGCAGATGTTTCAGTCCTATTTGCCGAGATGTATTTTAACATCTCCTGGAAAATAGGTAACTTTGTCCTTGCATTTCATGGCTCTGTTGTACTATAATATTGTGGCTGTTGCAGCGATCTCATATCCGTGTCTTCCTTGAAACGCAAAATCCAGAAGTAATACAAAATAACGAGTACTTCCAAGATCATGGTAATGGTGATGATAGCTTAAAACTTCCATTATCCTGCTCCTTTACGTTTTTTCTCCAAAAACAACAAACCAGTTTTATCCCTGGGAAAACCGGCCATACGAACTCAGGTTCGGTAGTTTGCGTAAATTGCATGATATACCAAGCCAACTTGGGCAATTTGTGACGTAATGATAATAACATATAATTGGTTTTTATACTTGTTTTGACTACAACAGCCACGAAAACGTGTTCACGTGCATCTGTAACATGCAAATCTTCTCTTTTGTATTTATCTCCAATGTTCACTTATTGTTTTAATATTTATTTAAATTGAATATCATATATTATATAGAGGATTATTTCCTGGTTAATAACATAGTTGTCCGGTCTTTCTTCCATAATACTTTTTTTTACAGATATTTGGTCATTTATTATCGAGAGGGTGCCAATATATATATATATATATATATATATATATATATATATATATATATATATATATATATATATTGTGACTTTGTGGGTTCGTGAAATGAAAAGTCCAATTACACCACTCAACAATGTTCTTTATTTCCACCGACTTACAGTTTAACACTTGCCAATTACACGAAATTACTTGCTGCACACAATTACAATTTACCAGTTCGTCCGTTACAATTTCACTGTACTCGCGGTTACGTAAGCTCCGGTACACATTCAAAGTTACGTACAGTCTTCCGTTGCACAACCCTTTCGTTCATTAACACGTCACTGACTAACTCTTACACCAAGAACTGCGACTGTCTCCTCACTGACAAAACCAACTCACTGACTGACTACCAAAACCAACTCAACAACTGACCTGAACTGACTCTGTCTGTCTGTAACCCTCTTTATAGGAATATCGCCGGTTTCTGGTGTTTACAAGATTGTTCTGGTAAACGAAAGATCGAGAAGCAGGTGGAAGGAAAACAGACGCACAGTTATGTTTCTTTCCGACCGCTGGCTGTCACCACTATAAGACAAACGAGGGAAAGGCGTGGCTAACCGAGCCTCCCCTGTCTTCCGTTGCCAGCTGCTCACAGGGTGTTTCAGCGCTCCCCGTTACAATATATATATATATATATATATATATATATATATATATATATATATATATATATATATATATATATGTTTGTTTACTAGGTTAGGTTCTGTTTTTTCTGTCTCGTCTAAAGTCATTAAAGATGAGTCAGATATATTTTCGTCATCATCAGTATACTTACTGGATGTTGAAATAGGTCGCTTTTTGGCTCCTGTCTTAAGGTTTTGCCCTAAAGGGGGGAAGTTCAATTCTGTGTTAAGTTTTGGCAACGGTGCCGAAGGAGGTTCAGACTGGGAGGTGCCATTTTCTTTTATAGAAACAGTTTCCAGTGACACGTTTTCTGTGTTTCCTGTGTCAGTTTCAATTATTTCTGCGTTGTCTTTAGTTTTGTCATTTACTGGCATGGCTGAGGTGTGTCTGCTATCTCTTTCAGATGAGCAGCTAACCATCTTATCATTTATTTCATCTGACGACTTGCACTGTTTAGCTAAATGTCCTTCCATTTTACATGAAAAGCAGGTAGGAACATCGGAAGAAAGGTATATCCAATAGGATGTAATCTCATGGTTTATCTGTAAGTTTTCAGGTAGTTTGGCAAAGTCATCAGATTTTACATACATTTGTCGGCGAAAACTCATGATGTGTGTATATCCAGGGATAGTTATTCCCGCCCTGATATACGATATAGATGATACAGGCTTAATTCCATGGGCCAGAAGGTGTTGTTCGATAACATGATTTGGAATAACAGGACACACATTGGAGAGTATCACTCTTTTACTTTTAGTGAGAAGCGGCCTAATTTCCAAATACAAGTTGTTCACCTTTACTTTTGGGTGTTTAGATACCAGTTCATCTACTAGCTTTTTACGGGCGAGGTAGATACAGATTCTGGAGTTCGATATTCGAGATACAAATCGAATGTTGCTGGGGTTGGTTAGGTTATCTATTGCTGTTACATATTCTTTAAGTGTTGTGCCGTCTTCGGCTTCGATTATGATGACTTGTTCTTTATTGGGTCCCGTTTGGGTTATAGTTGAATAACTAGTAGTTGAGTTATACATTTTGGGTTGTTCACATTGCTTTTCTCAGCATCTTGTTTTGGTAGGCCTGTGGCCGCCATAGAAGAGCAAAACTGTTGATTTTGTGTGAATATTGATGCGCAGTTGTTTAATCGACAACTGGCATATATTTTCACTAACCTTAGCCCCAACGCTGATAGAACTTTATTGAATTACTACTGAAATATAATTGTAACAAGGTTACCTTTATTTACACAGCCACTGCAGTAGACGTTCTTGTATAATTGTTAGAATAACTACATATAACACTGTTGTTCTTGAAATATAACTTTTAGAACAGGAGCAATTCAAATTCTGATAAGCCAAGACCACGAACTTCACTTGTTCTCTCCCATTTCATATTTTGATTTGGTGAATGGCGTCTCTCTACGAGGATAGCTAGTGAGTGTGGATGCCAAACAAACCGATTTTCTTCTAGTTGTCCATCCATGTATGCGTTGGTAATAAAAGTTTGGGGAAGTCTTTGTAACACCATGTAGCCGCTTATGTAAGTAATGGCACTGTTGGGTATTTCTAATCGTGTTGCTTTCCGGCATTCACCTCCCTCTAAACTGTTTAATATTTTATTATGGCACACAAGTGAAGAAGTATATTTTTATTATGATACTTTTTTCTTCTCCTTCTTTTTGAGCAACCATTAGGTAACGGGACTATTTTGAAAATTTAACGGTTCTGTCTATTCTGGTTTATGATAACTTAATCATGGACATGCAGGATGTTATTAAGTAAATTGTGAAGTAATGTTCTGATTCATGGATGTGTAGAGTCTATTAAATAATAGGCATTTTGAGTATAACCTTGTCCCTACATAACGGGTATAGACATTAATATGTAGATATACGATATTATCTCAAGTTTCCCCATAATCTTTGTTGTGTGAAACTATGAGTGTAAACGTCACAAATTGAAATTTCCAATAAGCCTGTTAAACATAAGCAGGAGACTTTAATATTGTCACTGCTAGGGTTACGTTGAATAAAAATTCTGGTTTACAGAAATTTAAAACACTATTGCAGTAAAAAGGCGTGAAATTGACAATAGCTGTCTTCACGATCGAACTCGGTGCTCCGCCGCTCGTAAAAAAATGAAGCAAATCACTGCGGTACCCTTCAAACGTCCACTGTCGCAATAACAATCACACAACTGCTGCTTCTAAGACTTTTCCGTTATTTGTACCTGCAGTCATTGTTTCTAGAATGCCGTAGACCTTCCAAGAACATTCCGGAGCCTCTCTCTGGTTCTTAATCTTGGCAAGTGTCCAGCTCTCCTGCCCACGTGCCCGACTCCTGCTTAGCGCAACAATGCCATCGGAGACAGTATAATACTGTATTGCAGTTATTTTTTCAAACTTTCGTATCTGTTACTTTTCAAAGTATACGAAAGATAAGGTTAGTAGCTCCAGTAATAAAATCCATCAAACTTGAATATGCTTATAGTTGTCTTAATTTCTTTGATTTGAGAGGAATCATTCTGAATGAGAACTTATCTCTGCAAAGGAGGGGCTGCCCAAATGCATATTTAAGAGGCTAAGCAAATACACACTCTGTAAGAGGCAATGAATGTTGATAATACATGTAATGAAATGACAGTTCTAAAGGAAAATTTGGGAGCTAAACATCCCAGTCTCAAATTTAGGGTACTTCCCCTGGATTTACCACTTATGATGACTTAAATAAAAACTAGAAAAAGCTTCGGTAGGGTACAGGCAGATTTGAACTGCGAACATATTGTTCAAGATACTCTACCTAAATGACTTCGTATCCTCTGATGGTCGGCAGACATTTGGATAGATCCGATTGCGGTAACAAGTGTGAGACATTGTTTGGTATAGATTTTCTAAAGCCTCATATACTTACTCACGAATTAATAAATGCTCTCTGATATATAACTGTCCTGATTGAACCCCACTGCCCTCGCAACTGTATAGAGTTTATTGGTTTCTCTAATGCAAAGCATTGTTCTTTTCCACTATCTTTTAAATGTGAGATTTTCCTGCATATCTCCATTAGAGAAGTAAAACTCCCCGTTGTTCTGAAAACCCTTATTACTTCTGCCGCTTTCAGACATGGGAGTATTCTTGATCCTGTGGCAAGCGATTTCCACCCATCCCTTACATGTGTGCTGTTTAGAAAATACAAGTGGTCTCTAGTTCGATGATGGAACACACTATAAGGAATGACAATAAAGTAGCTGAAAAATAAGAAAGAACATGGGTTTAGCCAATATGGTGTCCATACTCTCTTGCTGTTGCCAGTTCAACAGCGAGCGGGCGACAGAGGTGGAATATACGAGGCATGTTTTTTAAGTCAGTACCGTTTTGGAATTAAAAAAGACGTGCATAGAAATTGCAATAGTTTTAATTTTACATGAAAGCCTGCACCTTAATCTACTTATCTACATAATTTCTGTGAATATTGAGACACTTGTCATAACGTGGCACCAGTTTTTCAATACCCTTCTCATAAAATTCTGCCGCCTGACGTGTTAACCACTGCATTACAACTGTTTTGACTTCGTTATCGTCTTGCAGACGCTGAACGCCCAGATGTTTCTTAAAGTGCAGGAACAACAGTTAGTCGCTGTGCGTCAGATCAGGGCTGTATGGAGGATGATTTAGTGTTGAAAAGATATGATGAGGTTTTTGGTCCCATTAGCCACATGTGGACGGGCACTGTCATGCAGCAAAACGATATCCTTACTCAACTTGCCACGTCTTTGTTCTTGATTGCACGGCGCAGATTGTTCAATGTCTCACAATAAGACGCTGCATTGATTGTCTCATTACGAGGCTGAAATTCCACTAGCAATACTCCTTTTCTGTCCCCAAAACTGTGCACATGATTTTCCGGGCAGAAATTGTTTGCTAGTTTTGTGGGTGACGATGAATTTCGACATTCCATGGATTGTTTCGATTCTGGTGTGACGTAGGCCACCCATGTTTCGTCATCAGTAACAATTTGGTCTAAAAAAATTTCACCTTCATTGTGGTACCGCTCAAGGAAAGTTGGACTTTGTAAAAATCCGTCAATATTTTCGGAACCCAACGTGAACACAATTTCCGGTACTGCAAGTTCTCGGGCACAATGCGATGCAAAACACGACGAGAATATTGAGGAAAATAGTCGCACAACCATGAAATTGTAAAGCGTCTGTTTTCTCTCACCTTTTCGTCTACTTTCTGTACCAAATCTTCAGTAACGACCGAAGGACGCCAACTCCGTTCATCATGCACATTTGTGCGGCCATCTTTAAATGCTCTCACCCATTTCCTTACTATTTCATCACTCATAATGTTTTTTTCCCGTAAACTTCACGGATCTCACGATGAATATCAATCGGGTTTACGCCTTTAGCACTAAGAAATCGTATAACAGCCCGTACTTCACAATCGGCGGGACTCACGACTGTCGGAGGTATCTTAAACACCCAGTAACCAACGTATACAAAGAAGAGAACCAGACTTTAATGACGTCAGTGCGTAGACAAGAGATGTACGTAACCAGCGCGCTAGCGCGCAACGCCGACCGTAGCTCCGCGGCGGCGGAATCGCAAAACGGTACTGACTTAAAAAACATGCCTCGTATATATAACTGTCTTTGTCTCACCCAATCCACTTAACTAGTTATCTGAGATGTACTTATAAACTACATGGAAATGCTGACAGAAGTTCGCTTAATATTTCAGCATGAGTATGACAACATAATACAATCATTATAGTGTGGTAGCACAATTTGAACATCAAAATCTTGAACTGGAGAACAGTTCGCTTACGTAGCATATCGTTAATATGCATACAAAACAAAATAAATCAGATGTGTTCGATGAAAGAAGGCGTTTGATACAGTGAAACAAAATAGTGGCATTTCAACGACTAGTGAATATAGTTTCTATTCCATATTTTTACACTGCCTGTAATGGACTTTAAACTTATTTTTGTTTCCTTGAAATACTTAATAAATACGGAAGATATGAATTTGTATTTATGAAACACCTTTACACCATGAATCACCTGTATTTCTAATTATGTGCATTGGGCGCAGACATTTTAGTCTTGCAGCAACAATATCGCTTCTCTCAAGCAGAAATTTGCGACCATCGTTGCTTCTCCTATGAACCCAAGAGATTTCAGAATATTATGCATAATATATGTAGTGTTTAACGTCCGCTTTTACTACATACGGCACCGCAGGCGATGACACTGATGATACATGAGATGAAGATGGAGCACCGGTGGAATAAGATGGCGGGGGAAACCGGAGATCCCTGAGAAAACCCGCCCCAGCGCAATGTTGTCCACCACAAATCTCACTTTGCGGTCGCCTGGGATCGAACCCGGGCCGCCTTTGTGAGAGTCAAGCGGTCTAACCACTGAGCCTCGGCGCGGCCATATTATGCATAGAAGATACAGGTCTGTATGATATATTTTCTCCCTCATTAAGTTCGTCAGCCTTTTCTCAGTTGTATATTCAACCTTGTCATATAAATCATAAATTGTTCTACGTAAAACACACTTTTGAAATCGTTTAAGTTCCTAGCACGTTTTTTAGCTGCTCGATGTTTCCCTGGAGATCTGAATATGGAAACTTATAATTTGTTGAACTGTTTGCCTTCTGTAACAATGTTCGTCACAGCATGAGCACACACATGGCAAGCTTGAACCATTAATTCTCGATTCTGAGCGAAATTTATACTTTTGAAAATGTCTTTGACAACTATTTGAAAATGGAATACACATTGGCAAGAACATTTCTAGCCTACCTATGTAAAATATTATGAGTTTTTTCGCGGTTACTACTAGGTGCCCCAGCACTAGGCTTGACAAGCGGTATATTTACTAATTTTGAAAAACACGTATGCACTTTTAAAAGATGACCACTTTGATGTATGCATGGTACAAAATGCAACTGCAGCATAGCACATATGTGCTTTTCTTCCCTGACCGTTAATGATTTTTCTTTCTAGTCAGGAGTCTTACCTTTCCACATCTCCGAAACCAGATGTGCTAATAACATAGGGCTTGGACAGTCATCCTCAGAAAAAAATAGCTCTGCAACATGGGAAAAAGATAATCATGTAATTAGTATTTTTAGAGCGTGCCAATAAGTTAGCCGGATAGTTCGGCAAAGCGAGCCAATATGTGCTTAACTGTACAACGTCGCACGCACCTCATTGCCTAGTAGCGATAGAAAGCCACGCGTAGCCCCGCCTTATGTTCATTCCTATTTTGTAGCTACCTTAGCTGTTTGGACTTTTAGGAAAGAATAGAACGTTTCATATTGGGTAGCATACAAAGATGCTGTGATATAGTGTGTGTGAGAGTGCATGAGAGAGAGAGAGAGAGAGAGAGAGAGAGATAGAGAGAGAGAGAGAGAGAGAGAGAGAGAGAGAGAGAGAGAGAGAGAGAGAGAGAGAGAGAGAGAGAGAGAGAGAGAGAGAGAGAGAGAGAGAGAGAGAGAGAGAGAGAGAGAGAGAGAGAGAGAGAGAGAGAGAGAGAGAGAGAGAGAGAGAGAGAGAGAGAGAGAGAGTTTGTGCACGCATGCTTATAAAATATGTTACCAAACTCAGTTTTTCTCAAACAGGGGCTGCTATAAATAAACCATAGTAAACAGCAAAATAATGTAAATACATAACTGAAATTTTGAAGAATACAAACAACTGTTAACAAAGCTGCAACTAAATAAACCACTACATGAAAATAATTATACTCCACAAATATATAAATGTAATGATGCTTACCTAAAGCTAATAAATTTTTACATAAAAGTAAATTAGTATACGTAGCACACACATGATTGTGCAATAAGTAGAGCTAATAATACCCTTTAATAATGTTATGCTTTAATAAATATGTGGTTTAATCCAAATTTCCTGCAATCTATAAAAAATAGATTATGTCATAACACAACTAGCTGTAATTAGTAACCAAACCCCAATTATTAGTCTGCCTCACGTTCAAGGGGTCTCGAGTTCGAATCTCGGTTAAAATGAGTTACCTGAATAGGGTTATTTTCCAAGGGTTTCTCTTACTTGATAGACGAATGTCAGGTAATTCTAAGCTCCATGGACCCCGTACTCATTTGGGCACCATTTCACCCATTTCATTTACCGTCCAATATGACCTTAGTAATAGCAATGGTAATCTTTATATCCATTTTAATTGCAAATTATTATACATTTAATACTGAAACCCTGAGGTCGAGCCAATGTGTCCCTATTTACATCTTATCTAAGATAACTTCATCTTCATTTTCGTCATACCTACTTATCTTCCTCAACCATTTGGCTCTTACTTTGCTCAAAAAAGTTCACAATTTCAATTAAATTTTTCCTTGTTTTGCGCTCATTATCTTCTATTACTTAAACTTCTTTTGGTAGCGTTGCCCATTCTTTTTTATCTGCCTTCTCCCTAAGCAACCTAGTTTCTTCACATTCTAAAAGCAAAAGCCATTCTTTATCCCTTTGGTGACACATTGGACATTTCTCCAGATCCCTCCCTATTCCCAAACTCTTCAGTTTTACCACCCCTGTTCTAGCCCATGCAAAGCCTTCTCTTCTTGCTTTATCATATATATCAATGTACTTTTCCCTGTTCCAGAACACTTTCATCGCTCTATAAATTTCCAGTGAGGATATGAGTTAACTTTGGAGGACTTAAATTACAAATAAAAAAAAGTAATAATAATAATCCTTGTAAAAACTAAGTGTTCGTTATTCGATTTTTTTCTAATTTGTAAGTGTTGTTATATTTATCTTTTCAGCATGAGTTTCAAACTATTGATTTATGAATAATAATGAAGTACTTGATATTGGTGTTATAATTTGTTGAAGACCTTGTATTTTATTAAATATGAATCTGTAATCTTTTAAAGGTGAGACTCGCCACTCTTAATAGAGGGGCAACTAGTTACGTTTAAAGTACCCTTCTCTCTGAATGTGGCAGAGAGTTCACCGGTACCTGCTTTATGCTCTCAATAGGAGAGCAAATGGAGAGCACTGCTCTACTCACAGCAAATTAGCTATATCACCCATTTCCTACACAAGAGCTGGGCATATGTCTCGCATAGTGGGTGTAATTTCCCACCCTTGAAGAAAAATCAGAAGAAGAATTTAGCTTTTCAAACTTTGTTTTTTATTTCTGTATAAACGTACCTCTTACTAGGAGTGGTTTGTTTTGTTCTGTAGAAACTGATCTACTTTACTGGCCGTAGAATTTTCTGGATACTTTGAGCAATTTATTGTAACAAGTTACTCATTTCCTTTATTCCTTACCTTAAAATTATGTTCAGGAACTGATCAATTAGTTACAAAGTTTTCAAAACTGCTATTGGTAACTTTGTGCCAAATTGGTTTCGCACTGGGGAGTACAAAGGTAAAAGGTAATAAAATTTCAACTCCAGTAGTGGTTAAAACTCCTCAAGATTCAAAGAACAGTCAAACATTATTTTGGGAAGCAAGAGCTGTGAAGATTTTTATTATGATTGTATTTCTACTCATTTACTTTGTTAAAGACGCTTTCATCCTCAGTGGTCTAGGAAGTAAAGCCTGAGACCAACTGTTGTAGATTTACAAGATGTAGAAGAACTTGAAGTCTGATAAAGAGCCTATAAGCGAAATTAAGTGCTCTTTCAGGTCTAATATAGAACGGTACAAAGAACAATGCAATTTTAAGTGGTTAAAAAGTTATAAATACTTCAGTAATAAAAACCCACGTTAGGTATTCTTTAGGTGGAACAATTGTTATGAAGTAAGTGTGTGTTATTTACCCATGCCTTTGTGGTGTCTTTGTAGCCCCTTTACTGTCATGATTGTGTAGTCCAGCGAAAGTGATGGCAAGGAAAAAAGCGGGTAGTCCATTCTTAGTTATTAAAACAGTTTGTTTGGATTTAGTTATCTAATTTCTTCTCTCTGCTTAGTGAAAAAAATTAAATAAAGACAAAAAACAAAGATATTTTAGTTCAAAATAACATATTCTGGACTACATTAACCATCTTTATCTTCGGCTTTCTGTAGATGCGGCTACTGTTTACTGCCTCATATTACAGAATGGAAATAGCTTAGAATTTATGTAAAAGAAGCCCTTTCAAAGCCCAGAGAGAAAAGCTTTTAATGGAAGAGATTCCCGGCCGTTGTCAAATAATTTTTTCTTTTGAGTTCACTGGCTACGTCCAGCTTTGTATAATGAAGTAATAAAGTAAGCGAATACGCAAGATCGCACAGTAAAAGGAAACAAAGAACCTTTTGGGCCTCCATCGGCTCCGGTATTCACTTTCGTTATAATTACAAGCTGTGGTGTTGTTCTAACAAAACTGAATCCTCTAGTTGTACTTCCGATAAAAGTACGCCGGCAGAAAAAGAAAGATTGGTTGTCATTTGGTTTTCATTAGTGCTTTGTTTACTTTTTTCAATATTTTCCTATGGAAGGCAGAAATATTGTATTAGCTAACCATAAAACTCAATATAAAAAATCCATTTTGATATTCCTTGAAGTCAAAAGCGGACTCCGAGTGAAATGGCTTCATGGTTCAGTTCCCGTTGGATTGATCAGTCTTATTGCCTACTTTATCATCTCCTCCAAATTTCTTGCTTATGTTTGCAAGTATTTCAAGCCTTTCTCTTGAAGTTTATCAGTATGTAGCTTGCTCAATAGTATAAACACCCTTTCCTGATGCCCCTTGAGGTAACACTTTTCTTTTCGACGTCACTGAACTCTTATTATCTTAGAAATTTTGGTTTACTAATTGATTTTCCTTAACACGAACACTTCTAATGACCTCTTCATGACAAAATGTAACACTTGTTTCAACCATTATGCATTAGCTTTAACATATGGAAATTATTCATTGGAATCCTCATAACATTATAAGATTATTCATTTTGTCCATTAATAGTTCTCAATAGATCTCAGTATTGTCGTTTAGAAGGAAAAAAACATGGTTGGTTAGCAACACGCCCTATGTGACAACCTTGGCCTTCGGGGTGACGTCGCCCCCCCCCCCCAAGTGATGACCGGACCCCTTTCTCAAGTGGAGGCACCCAGAGGGTGGGTCAATTACCTCCAATGATAGGGTGATAGCGAAGATGACGGTGAGGCGAGAGAACCTAAAGCTTATACTACTTTGGGCATAGGGGACACTTCACATGTGCTAGACACATGTGCTGACTTAAAATCGCCAATCCTAAAGCCAGGATTCGAACTCGGGACCCTTAGCACGGGAGCCACGAATGAGACCACTGTGCTACCCCCTAAGGAAAAAAGCACACACACAGACACAGACACACACACATATAATGTTCTTTAAAACATTCACGTGGCAGTCCACCAATTTTTCCAGGGTATATCTGGTTTTAAACTAGAATTCCGGACAGAGTGTCAGGATGTGTTTGAGTTTGAAAACATCAATAGTATTCAGTTGGGGTAAGGGAGAGTTGTTTAACGTACCCGCATGTCAACACGCGGGAGCGATGTTTTGTGTTCAACCGGACAAACTTTCAAGGGAACCGTGGTAATGATGTCGATGTTTAAGAATAATGTAGTCAACGCACCGTTGAATGCTTTACACGAATTTATAAGGCTCTGGGTGGTCAATTTGCGAAATTCAAGAATTTTAAAAACAAAATTGTAGTGTGATATGGCAGTTATTGACTGATAAAGTTATTAATTTCATTAAAAATGATAACTAATTTTAATAAATAACTGTCACTTGTTGAAATTGATGCATAACATAAGGTACACGAATGGCAGTTTTGTCGGGGAACAATTATTACTAGCGAAGTACAATGTAAAGCAGAATCAATTAGTTAATCCATGTAGATAAGGTAATTATACGATCCAGTAAACTCAACTAATTAGGCATTCCTGGAACAGACGCATTTCAATAATCACAGTGCCTGCAAAACCGTAATTCAACAATGTTCTGAAAACTGTAATGATAAAATAATTCTTAGAATTTAACAAGTTATAGAGTAAAAATTATGTTTTCGTAATACAAGTTTATGATTGGATAACATATACCTAAGTAGGAATTCTGAATACAAAGCCAATAAGTAGGCTAAGTTTATATGATAAACATAAGAAAGATAACATGTAAATGCAGCATCTATACATGTTTGCACTCGTCTCACCATATTCTCTGAAGTTTCACGGAGAATATGCTCGCCAGTGTTACTCATTTCGGTTGGAATGGATACCTTGAGAGCATCAATTGTCCGTGGCCTATTATTGTATACTCTATTTTTAGATACCCCTACAAGAAAAAGGTCCGGTGAGGTTAGGTCAGGGTATCTGGGGGCTACAGAAATTTTGAGACTATTCGATTATTATCACAGAAACTGGTTATAAGTTCTATGGTGTTATTAGATGTATGGCAGGTTGCTCCATCTTGTTGGAAATAATCTTCTCTCAATTTGATATAATCTCCGTAAAACTTCAGAGGATATTGTGAGACGAGGGCAAACCTGTATAGATGCTGGTGGAGGAAACTTCCAACATTTTCTCTGAGATATAAATAGTGTAATGTAACCTCCCAATTGTGTATTATATTCTGCAAAAGTTGCACGAATGTCCTTTCTTAGAAATAGCTTGCAACACGTGTTAAAATAAATAAGCAAAGGGTAGAGAAAACCATGTGAATTGAATCAAAACGTATTTTCATTAGAAACTCGAATCTATATGTTGGAGTTTAGCGATTCATCAGAAACTGACAATTCTCTCTCTCTCTCTCTCTCTCTCTCTCTCTCTCTCTCTCTCTCTCTCTCTCTCTCTCTCTCTCTCTCTCTCTCTCTCTCTCTCTCTCTCTCTCTCTCTCTCTCTCTCTCTCTCTCTCTCTCTCTCTCTCTCTCTCTCTCTCTCTCTCTCTCTCTCTCTCTCTCTCTCTCTCATCCAAATAGAAAATATCTACTTTGAAATTAAAAGTCATGGATGTGCCCTGAATGTCAAATTATATTGTTTAATTTTGGTAGCTTTCGGTGTCACAGAGTAAAATCGTGTACTTATTCTGTCTTCTTCTTTTTTGTGAAACCATTGCGTGCGTCCATTTCATCTTAGAGGCTCTTTTCACACCCCCTTTCATTTTGGTCTCCACCACAATCCGTTTATTAAATTTATCCACTATATTTTATTTTGCTACCGATTTATTTGATTCTGTTGACACATTCTGATGTTTTGGTATTTCTGGTTATATTACTTTGCATTTTCAAATTAATTTGCAGTTAAATGTAAATATTGTATGAGTTTAATATTTATGTCCGTGGTGCTAATTACAGCTGAACGAATTCATTTCCTCTGTTAGGTCATATTAGGATTATGGGTCTTGTTGCAGAAACAGATAAAATTGTTCAATTATGAAAATATGGCTTTAAGAAATATTTCATACCAGTTAAACATCGGATGAGCAAATCTCGACGGGACCGGTTTGGCAGCGTGCGACCGATCGGCGAGGCTGTTGTTGTATCGGTGGGGCAAGTAATGAAGTCTGCGGTAAATTAGTTTGGATTTATGTGAAAATTATTCCTAACACATATAAAAAGTTTTAAATTACACACATGTATCAAACAAATTCTTGCCTCTGTTCTGAGTATTTTTGGCAGCTTGTTCAGAAATTTCAAAATTGACAAATACTATTTCTAAGTTTATCTAAAGGACTGTGGACTTGTTTTCAAAACTTACATTTACTGGCCACTCGTTCCCGTAATTTAATACACTGTGATTTTCATGATCTGTGTATTACTAAAGGAGAATGTGTGCAAAATAAATCCACTTACTTTGCATTACATTTGTCAGAAAATAACTGCGATTTCTCTGTGGAAAGCAGACTGTAATGGGCAATTTCTAAATCGGTTGTAGAATTGTTTTAATAACTAAGGGAAGGAGCTTCAAACTGTCTCTGCTACATATACGTATCTAAGTAATTTATTTCTCTTTTTGCGTGTTTTGTCTTCCTTCAAACTCCCGCACCGCCAATACGGTAAGCAGGTTCCTGTCGGCCACACGCCGCTATATGTTGATGCCACAGATTGTTCATATCGCTTCAATTATATTGAAGTTTAATTTTTATAGCTAACAAACCATAACAATTTGACCGAAAAATACTGAAATAAATATCTTTAATATGACCAATTTGTTTCCAAAAACCTTTCTTGTTACATTAACAATATTTAGATACTTAAAGTCCTTTCCCTTGATTTGTGCAATAATTTTGTCAATTACTGTGATGCTTTCACCATTCTGACGATACTCAAAATGGCACATTTCAATGACAGCATACAGTGACTGTATTTTTGAAGGCTTTGGATTTGTTTCAGCTTCCTCTATAGAACATAGAGAAAGCCATAGGATATTTCAATTTGAGTACATGTTTAAAATGTTTATAAATTCAATTTCTGCCGTCATCAAAAAGCTAATACCCGGAAGTTCAATGGTAAGCAGAGATGTACTGGTTTTGTTTCACTTTACTGTATGCTTTACTCAATAAGTTTATCCGGTGACTGTCAATTGCACGAATGTTGTTTTGTGCTGAAGTTCAGACACGTGCAAAGTTGTTATTGGCTCAAAGCTGTTCTTTGACATGAGATCGAACCACATCGACCACAGCTGCTATAGCTACTTACCGCTAAACGTCATGGAAATTCACACCAGCTTCATAACTAATTGATCAAACTTCTCTCAGTGCAGAAACCAAGCCTTTAATCTGGCATATTAACTGTAACACACTGAAGTAAATTTAGAAACACCTGACTCATTTATTTTGAAGTACTCTGGAATAACTTTTGGTGATGGAGGTTTGCTAAAATTAATTTTTAAGTGGATATATAAACACTTGTATTCTAATTTAAAATACTAAAACCTATAGACCATTTAAATAATTTATTTTACTGTGCAATAAAAGTGCAACTATCAAAGTTTCTGAATTGCCTATTTCAGGGTACTTAATTATTAATCACTAGAGCCCGGATTTGTGAGCATAATCAAATGGTGCAATAAGCAATCATATGAGCACCAAAAATGAAACAAATAAGCACCAAGAATAAGAAAAATAAATTCAAAATTTAATAGTAGGTATACCGTTTCTTGTGAAAAAGATCTCTCAACGTCTCATGACGTTACTGGACGTTTCTTCTTGAGTGAACTCCTCTTTGATATACGATACCCTATCAGAAAACTTTTTAGAAATTTTACAAGTGCTTCGTAACCAGGCTTTTTCGTTAATAACTTATTGAGATTCTCAAAGGCACTTTTAACAATACCGTGAGTCTCTGAAGACAACGTTAGTGAAATTTCATCTATCAAAGAAAGTGAACGTGCCAAGGTATATTTTGAGCTTCCAACTGTATTATAATAGTACGTATTTTGGAGAAACAGTTTTGGATGCACCCTATCTTATCTTGGATTCCAATATTAGCAAAGCATTCCTGTGCTGTGGCCATGTTGGTTGCATCTTTGCATCTAAGGAGTACAACACTGCTTTTATTCAATGAAATGTCCTGCGTAGATATGGAAGTAAGCGCAACGCCAACGCAAAGTTAAAGCAAGGCGAAACAAAGCCAAAGCAGAGCTAAAGCACTGCCAGAGCAGAGCAAGAACAAAGCCAGAGCAAAACCAAAGCGGAGCTAGAGCAAAGCCAAAGCGGAGCCAGAGCAAAGCCAAAGTAAAGCCAGAGCAAAGCCAAATCAAAGCCAGAGAAAAGCCAAATCGGAGCCAGAGCAAAGCCAAAGCGGAGCCAGAGCAAAGCCAAAGCGGAGCCAGAGCAAAGCCAAAGCGGAGCCAGAGCAAAGCCAAAGCGGAGCCAGAGCAAAGCCAAAGTAAAGCCAGAGCAAAGCCAAATCGGAGTCAGAGCAAAGCCAAAGTAAATCCAGAGCAAAGCCAAAGCAAAGCCAGAGCAAAATCAAAGCGGAGCCACAGCAAAGCCAAAGCGGAGTCAGAGCAAAGCCAAAGTAAATCCAGAGCAAAGCCAAAGCAAAGACAGAGAAAAGCCAAAGCTGAGCCAGAGCAAAGCCAAAGCGGAGCTAGAGCAAAGCCAGAGCAAAGCCAACGCGGAGCCAGAACAAAGACAAAGTAAAGCCAGAGCAAAGCCAAAGCAAAGCCAGAGCAAAGCCAAAGCAAAGCCAGAGCAAAGCCAGAGCAAAGCCAAAGCAAAGCTAGAGCAAAACCAAGCAGAGCCAGAGCAAAGCCAAAGCGGAGCCAGAGCAAAACCAAAGTGGAGCCAGAGCAAAGCCAAAGCGAAGCCAGAGCAAAACCAAAGCGGAGCCAGAGCAAAACCAAAGCGGAGCCAGAGCAAAGCCAAAGCGGAGCCAGAGCAAAGCCAAAGCAGAGCCAGAGCAAAGCCAAGGCGGAGCCAGAGCAAAGCCAAAGCAAAGCCAGAGAAAAGCTAAAGCGGAGCCAGAGCAAACCCAAAGCAAAGCTAGAGCAAAGCCAAAGCGGATCCAGAGCAAAGCCAGAGCAAAGCTAGAGCAAAGCCAAAGCAAAGCTAGAGCAAAGCCAAAGCAAAGCTAGAGCAAAGCCAAAGCAAAGCCAGAGCAAAGCCAAAGTAAAGCCAGAGCAAAGCCAAAGCGGAGCCAGAGCAAAGCCAAAGCGGAGCCAGAGCAAAGCCAAAGCGGAGCCAGAGCAAAGCCAAAGCGGAGCCAGAGCAAAGCCAGAGCAAATTTAAAGTTAAGATAAAGTCAAAGTAAAGTTATAGAAAAATAAAATACAGTTTTTTAAAGGGCGTTGATGACCACGGAGTTGAGTGCCTTATTTATAAATCAGCATCATCAGCATCATCATCATCGTTATCATCATCCGGGTCTTCCAGTTTCCCCCACCATCATTCCACCAGTTGCACCATGATTCATCTCTCATCATCTCAGGCGTCGGGTCGAGCCCTCAACCGTAATATCTCAGGTCAAATGCTTCGGCTCCATCGCTTTGAGGGAACCTGAGCGACTCCTAACACAAGCATTGGCAAGAAAGGAAGAATTAAAAAAAAAAAGTAAAAGACTGCTTGAATTTGCTCAGAAGCCTCTTCATTAGACTGCAGTTGTTTCACTTGCCACATTTTTAACTCCGAAATACCAGTTTTGCTGAATTCGGTAGGAAGCCGTTCTAAAACCTTTTACGCTTAAAAAAAAATCGTCCTCTGGAGTCAGAAGCTAGCATGTCCCTACACCATGTAGTGCAACGATGATATAACGCACGTCACGCACAATTTCAGAAGCTAGTCTGTTGTTTGGCGTCACGAATCGTTTCACAGATCCAATAATAACATCTGAACCGACACAGACGTCAGAGTTTGTTGTGGATTAAAGCGGTTTACCTTGTTCAACACGTAGCAACCAGCTCCCTGTTTCATAATTGTTATTTTTTTTACCAATTTTCGCGGCCGGTGACCGGTGTTAAAGCGTGACGCATCTCCATGACCTAGTTGCCCTTTATTTCCTGTCACTCTACTAATTACAAAACCTAGTGTATGTTATACGTTCTCTAAACGTGATATCTCTTGTACTGTTTTGTGATACAATCACTTTCGCCTGCAGCCTTCATGTAGTAGCAGCAAGTATCGTACTGTAACAAGCCTTGCGCCAATAAGTGTAAAAGCATTTTCTACACAACAATGTACTTGTAGGTGCAGATAAAAAAAAATCTGTGCGAATGTATGTCTTGGCACGCAAATTCGTATATACGTGTACCAAATTAAATATAAAAGAAAGATAGAAAACTCCATGCTTTATAAACATATTTCTTTCCATTATTTTTCATTCGAATAAAAACAATTCTTCTATGCACTGCACATCTCGAGTCTTATTTTAAGAGCAGGTTGCTGAACGGTGGCTTTCACATTCTATTCTCTTTGCCTGGTCAAGATATAAAATGAGGAATATCCTTCCTTATTTCAGAAAAATACTGCCTTATAAACTCAAACCAATAACAAAGAATGTATTGAAAATTGTTATTTTTACAAGAAATTGTGTTTGACATAAACTGCGTGCTTTTACAAAATCTATATTTTGTTCTCCAGTAGGATTTTGCATTAACGTTTGCGCACTATCAATTCTCATTCCAGGAAAACATCGCAAAAGGATAGAAGCCAGTTGTGGAACGTGACTGTAATGAATTTGTTAAAAGTACAATTCATCGCAAGGTTCATAGCTTCTTTCAAAAAAATGAGGCACCACAATTACAAGAGTGCTTCAAGCAGCAGCCTTTTCACGAATTCTTCCTTTGTCAATTTGGTACGTAACACACACAAACATACAGACACAACTGGCAATATTGAAAGCGCTACAAGAACTTCAAAACTTCAACAACACACCGGAGGAAGAGAAGACTGTAGCGATATATTCAGACAGTACAGTAACCCTAGGCATTCTGCGGAATAACAACAAACATAATTCAATAGCAGAGAAAACCCTTAATATATGGAAAACCTTAGAAAGACAAAAATGGAGAATACATTTCAGTTGGGTGAAAGCCCATGTAGGTATATCTGGTAATGAGTTAGCAGACAAACTAGCCAAATCAGCTGTTTTAGATGCATATCTGCCCAATAGCTACAGTATGATACCTAAATCTGTAATTATTACTGAAATAGAAGAAACAGGACATCAGATCTGGCAGAATAGGTGGAATGCCACGGACAAATGGGCTCTCAGCAAATTATTCTTTTCATCAATAAAAGATAGACTCAAGAGAAAGCTTCCTATAACACCAATTTTCACAGCAATAGTTTCCGGCCACGGTAAAACCAAAGCCTATTTACGCCGATTTCATATAGTAGACGATCCAAAATGCACATTTAATAGCTCTCAACAATTCGTAAACCATATAATATACGAATGTGTAGACAAAAGACTACAAAGAGCCCAGCTAATACAAGATGTAAATTAAAATGAAAGCAAGTGGCCAGTAACCAACGAAAATCTTGTAATACACCATTTAAGAGCATTTTTAAGTACATCAATTCCATTAACCTGTAAAGGTATGTAAGTATGTATAATTTGTGAAATCAACTGCTAAAAATGTAATGTAATGTTAATATGTAAATATGTACAATTTTTAAAATCAACTGTTAAAAGATGTAATGTAATGCATGTAATACTGCTATGTAGTGGGGCATGCTGATTGTTATCAATAAAGAAAAAATACACAGACACACAGACACGGTGCTCATTTTTATTCATTATTTCCCACCCACCGATTGAGCAAGAATGACGTCATAGTTGACTGGTGATTCTGTCTTGAAATCATAATGCTCTCTACGGAGAAAAAGCGGCAATTTTTGCGGAACAGTAAGTAAATCACAGCGGTCAAGTGTGATGGCGCTTTTAACTAATACAACCAGCTTCCCCTGGATATGAACACAGACCACCGTGCCGTTATAGTTGAAAGCTACTTTCCTACCAGCATTAAAATTGATGCGACATATAATTTAAACTGCTGCATAGAGTAGTTTAGGCAAAGTTATCCAGCATTCAGACAGGAACCTCGGAGCGTAATGTTGTCAAGAGTGTCCAGGTACCGTCAAACTGACATACTTTTGTTTGCAGCATGAACGTGTTACGTTTTATCAGTATACGATATAAGTGTTTTGTCATTCTCATGCTCAATTAAAATGTCTATTAAGGTTGGTATCCTTATGTCCTTTAAAACTAACAGGTGCATCAAATATTTCCAAGATACACAATCAGTTATTCGCAAAAAGAGGGACACTGGACGCTACAAAGTGACTAGTCCTAATCTAGAAGCAATAAATAATGTTATGACAGAAAGGCCTCAAGTATACTTTCTCGCAATACAGACAGTGTTGCAGGGGAAGAGAGAAAGGGAATATAAGAAAATGGACACATAAGATATGTACTAGAGATATTTTCTTGTTTAGAGTTCGATAAAAGCTTTGTACATATTGTAACACTAATTCATTTTCCATTCCGTGTGCTAACCGTGTGCTAATTTTCTGGTCTGAAATGAAATTACATTGTGAGGAAACTGTGGGTGATAGAAAAGAATTGAGATCAAATTGCGATATTTCCATTTTATGTGACAGGTTTACAATATGTATATATGTCTACTATAACAGAAAAACATATTTTCATTGTGAAATACTGACTTGTCATTTCGTATATTCTCCATGACATACTTTTATGGCTGCATACTTAGCTTTGCAGTGCATTGCATTACAGTATATAGTTCTTTTTAAAAACAGTTAACGTACCAGGCGAAATTACGCAGCTTTGTATTACGTGGGTAGACCCACCTCTCAAATATATATTTACCTGCCGTTAGAGGGAGGCCTCAAAGCTGCAATCAGCACATCAAATAGATCATAAGCCGCTATGGGAATCGTATATAAAGTCGCTCCATCAGCGATGCTATTGATGACGTCAAAGTTTGCGCGGTAAAATCACAGGTAAAGATGAACACCGTGGACATATTTTTCAGTTACATGCCAATAGAACTTTCAAATCATTTTCAAGATGGCTACACGCAGTTGTTTAGCACTATTACTCCGCACAAAGGCCCGTGCCTTAATTTTTAATTTATAAATGAAGGTTGGTTGAAAAAATCAAATATTGCAGTAATTTTTGTAAGCCGTCACTTTTTAACATAAGGAAAATGTATTAACAGCATACACACATTTGGATTAATGTTAACGTAAAAGTACCGTTGCATAAGCTACTCAGATATCGAAAGTGGCAAAGAAACATTTGCTTAGAAGTTCGTTGACAGCGCACATGTTTGTAACGTGCGAATTAAATATCGCGAATATCTCCTCCAATCACAGTCACTGGCGGAGTAATACATTTTTCTGCTTTGTTTATATCTCCCCATAAACTAAGATCAGCACAATTTGGCGAGCTTAGAATTAGGGATTTCCGCGCAAATCTGTGGCCTGTCCGTCTGTAGTCGGCTTTGGTTCCTCTTCTGATGTGGCAGTGACAGTTGATAGCACTGTTCTTCTATTAATTAAGTGATCTTCACTTCAAGGCAGTCTGTTTCGTTTTTTTCGTATGTGGACATCTAAATTTATTTTGATTTTAACATAAGCCTGCTTTTTAACAAAGCACAGCCCTTTGTTAATGATTACCACATTTGTAATCGAACTCTGAAACAAGATTATCGCTTTGAGGGAAACATAAATTGTACACATTCCTCAAATATGATGCAAATGTTTATCGTATTGCATCATAAATGAGAGTTGGTTAGCAAATGTGCTGATGTGGACATGTTGGCCATGGCTGTAAATATTGCTAAAAGCCATAAATTGCTTCACTAAAATCGTGGAGTCATTCATTAGAAGTCACTTTCCATATACAGTGCGTTTCAAAAGGCACGCACCATGTATGTTATTGCTATATGGAAATCTTTTATTTTTAGACACACTTGAAAATTATAATACTTGACAATGAAAATACATCACAGCACCATAGATATTTATCGTACTACACGCATGATTATCAAGCAGTCCGATTCATTGGACTTTCAACAGATGTTATTTTGAAACTACCTACTGTGCTCGTATCTGGTACAACTGATAAAAACATTCAATATTTTCTTTGCTATAGACATTTCAGTTTCAGTTGCATATTTTTTACTTTGCTATTACAGTAATTTTTCCTTGCTGACACTAAAGGTATAAGGAATGTAAAATAATCTTAATTAATTAGATCCGTGTAGAATTATAGAATAGAGCCTATACATGTTTAAAATAATGTATGATAGTAATTAATAAACGCAATTGAATTCACTAAGTACATAATACTAAGAGCACTACACACGTATATTATGTCCCAATTTCTGACAACTGTAACTGTCTTTTAACTAACATATTTAATTATGTCGTAGTCCACTTCTAAACTATTTATTGTTTAGGCTGTTCAAATAAATAGAACGTTTAACGTTATTAATAGAGCTGGGTATTTTTCGATTATTTATTTATAGTTTGGTTACTGACATGCAGAAAATCATAGACCAACTCATCGTATTCAGTAAGTTCGTGTAAGGGTTGGAGATGGCCTGCTGCGAAACATGAACTTTGGTATCAATTTCAAGATATTGTAGCAGCTACTTCTTAGCCAAAGAAAATCTGGATGTTTTACTGCCTCTGAAATGTCAAAAGACTTTATAAAATAGAGACTTCCCTTAAAGTCATTAAAAACCAATGGTGTTTACGCATTAGAATTATTATATTTTGAATACAAATGTATAATTTGAATTACAATAGTGAACGTTGCACTAAGTGGACTTTTAATAGAAAGTGTTGTGTTATGTAAGCATGTTCTACACAGTCCTACGTCTTTACTCTACCTTTCACATTTATTTTCGCTTTTTGAATATGTATCAAATAAATGGCTTTCCACTAAACAGGAATAACTTTCTTTCGAAACTACATTTACATTTTCTTTAAATATATTTCTCAAAAAATAATGTGCACACTTCTCAATTTTAACGGCAATAGATTTTGAAATTCACTTTTTTTCACAGCAGGCAACCATTCTTGAAATGATTATTTTGCAAGATGTGCAATGGGAAAACATTTAAATGACCTATATTTTTAGTATATTGCCTTAAGTATTTTATTATTAAGTATAACTATATAAGCCATCGGCTGTAATATTCAACTATTATATAAATAAAGTAAACAATAAAAGGACATAAAACTTTTTTATAACGTCACTCCCGGTTCAATAATGGCTGCACATACATATTTTCCTTCTTTGTAAAGTTTTCCTTTCAAAATATTGTTGGCATGTACGAGCATTCTCTCAGAAAAAAAAAGGTTTGTTTCCATCATTCTGACCTTATGAGAGTCGGAAAGAGGTATTTCATCAAAATAGTGATGATTAGGCTCATATTTTATCAAGTTACCTCCCATTTGATTGAGAGTACGTGAATATAAGCTAATGAAGAAGAGTGATCTGCGACCCAGTAGTGAAAGCTTAGTCATAATTGGATCAGATTAGAAACAGAAAAAATAGCTGTAACTAAAATTAGAAACCATCACGCCAACCCTAAGCTGAGAATAACAATTATGGTGCGAAAAATTCCCGCACGGCAGCAGCACATTCGCCCATTGCCGACACTTCGAACGACTAAAAAGGCGAATGGGAATGAAAGTGAAATGAAATGGAGTGAAGAGAAGTCACTGAAAGGAAGCATTCGCTTAGTGACCGTGGAAAATTGCGAAAAAGAAAACCTTTTGTCTAATAGGTTGGTCACCGGAGATCAAACATAGCAGCTCCCGAATGCAAATTCCTAGCATTATCAGTTGAGCTACCCACTCCGTGTAGCGATGAATTTTGAATATGGTCAATCTTCGTTTAGATATGAAGACAGTGTATAGTTTACTAGTTCTACCTGTTATTTTAACCTTAGTGCTACCAATTTGATTTCATGGGTAAACACAGTGTTTAGTTTTGAGCATATGTATCATTTAACGTGGATTACGTAATGTGTGCGTCAATTATTTTTAAACCATTTTGTATTTCTCGTATTTGGTTTGCAATGTAAGTTTTTTTTGGGGGGGGAGGGAGAAGAAGCAAAGTATTTGAATTATTTATATCCTTTCGTTATGAAAATACATGTGCTAATATCAAAATAATTATTGATTATTCTTAATTATAATATGCGTTATTTTCTACCTCTCAACTAACAAAAGTAGTATTTAACAAAATTGTAAAATTGCTGTGGATTCACTTTCAAATACATTTATTAACCTCGGGTACACGTAAAAAAATAGGAGTTTTCCTATTTTGTTTGCTTATTTTCACTAATTTACAATATACAATGCCTAAAGCACTGCCTGAAGATGTACACGAGAGTTCACGGTCGATTGAGTTTCACTTGTTCCTTTTTCCCAAGCTACGCATCATAATGAAGCAAATGTTAAAAAAAAAGTTTCAGCCGGATCTGACAGAATGTAAAAATTCAGGCTGTGTTTTCTTTTCTGTATAAGAGATACGTAGCAAATGTGTACTCGTGGAAAAAAAAAATGCTGAGTGTTCCCCAAGGTTTTCAGAACTGGTTTTACCTACATTAAATTTTGCGGTCTTTGATTAACAACCTTTAACCTTATTCAGTCGGTATCAGCCTTCTATGATACTGTACTGAAAACAGTATTAAAAACACCATATAGGGGTATATAAGAACCAATCAGCAAACGAACTTATAGTTAATATGAAATGCACATTTGTTGGAATTATACTTGTAAATCAAGGTAATCCAGAGAGATATTATCGGGATGTCTAGAAAAATAGTCCTTAAACTAAACAAAAACGAGCAATTGGAGAGGAAGTTTAATGTTTTGCCACCTCCGAAAAGCATAAAAAGGCCATTAAAATTATATATAAAAATGCAAGACTAAAGTTAAAAGATCAGAAACAGAAATTTCTTAATGCCGTCTTTTTCCTGTTTTAGCTATTTATAAAAGGTTTTTTATTTTTTTACCAAAATTAAATGAAACCAGGTGGTTATAATATGGACCACTAACTTGTAATGTGGGTCCTGGAATTTCGGCTGTATTTTGGAGACATAAATTCTTCTTCTTCTTCTTCACTTCGTGACATAGGCAATCAACTGCCTGTTCCGCCTTCGAATTCCTCCAGCCATCGTTTCCTGGGTCGGCCCACCGATCTCTACCTTTAGGATGATACTGTAATATTTGTTTTGTAAGTCTATTATCCGGCATTCTTTCAACATGTTCCTTACATTTCTGTTTGAGTTCTTTTAACCTATCATTCATACTAAAAATGTCCAGCTCTTCTTATATTTTCATTTCTTATTAAGTCCCTCTTCATGCATCCTTTCACACTTCTCAAGAATTTCATTTCTGAAGCCTGTATTTTACTCTGTTGCTTTTTAGTTAACGTCCAAGTCTCACTTACGTATGTCAGTATAGGTACAGCCATAACTTTGTATAAATTTAATTTTGTTTCTTTACGTATTTTGTTTCTAAATGTTCTATTTATTGTTCCACACACTCTTTGAAATTTTCATATTTTATTGTAGAGGTCATATTCATTGTCATAACTAACATCAGTTCCCAAGTAGTTAAAATGGCTTACCTGTTCAACGCAACGATTATTTATAACTATTTTTGGAGACATAAATGAATCTGCCAATCCAGTATCTTGTATTATGCTGAGAAAAACAGAAATAATCACGACGGTAGAGGATGAGGCTTGGTTTCTTATTTCGAATATAAACAGGTACCTTTAATTATGGTTCACTTTTGTACGCGCTTTTTCTATACAGGTGTGCTTGATCTTCAGATGACACTAAAATACGCTGTGTGACAAAGCAAGTTAAAGCACCCACAAGGAGTATAGGAAATTACATTATACTGTACATGTTGAGGAGTTATGTGGTAATTTGAATTATTATTTCACTGACCACAAAATAGGGTGACGTAATCAAGGATGTTGTAGTACAGGTCCATTTGTCACTAGATGCTGCCTTTTCCAAGTTGGTCCTATTAGGTTTGACTTGTATAATGATGACCTTGTGGTTGACATACAGAGGTAGACATAAATATTCGGATGTGGTTATTAATATAAAAAGTCTGACTACAATGGGCTTGAATATACCGTACCGAGTTACGAACTGAAACAGTGCATTTCATTCATTAATATAAAGAAATATATGAATGAAAAACAAACCTCATTTTCAAGAAACACGTAGAAAAAGTTTAACCCAAACTGGTAAAAAATATTCCAATTTTAATATTTTGCCATTAAACCTTTTCGCAAGAGAACAGCTGATACCCTTTTAGGTACTGACCGCACATCCTTTGTTACCAGATCAACTCCGATGTTATTCCACTCCTCTATTCCTCTCCATTCCTCACTCCTCTTCCTTCAGCTGACCTTTATTTATCATACAGTTTCTTCTGACTCTTTCTTCTAGCACATTCCAAATATTTTCAATTGGGTAGAAGTGTGAAGATTGGCAGGGTGTATACAGAAGATGTGGAATGTGGTTCAGAAGCCATACTCGATCTATTTCTGGGGTGTGCTTGAGATCATTTTCTTGAAGGAGATTTCTCTGCAATCCTAATTTAAGATTACTGTTGTCTAAATGTTCTTTAAATCATACTTATTCATGAAATCGTCTGTAAAAACAAGATCCCCGACACTTGTAGATATCATGCACCTTCACACCATGTTTTACTGTGCCTACCACATTCTTTGGATCCCATTCAGTGTTCGGTCTTCTCCAGACTACGGTTGTACCATAATTGAGCTAACTATTAAATCTACTTTCATGAGACCGCAGAATATTATCCCAGAATTCTACACTTCGTGGTAGATATGTTTTGGAAAATTCCTTCCCCTTTTTCTGATTTACTTTATTCACGTATGGCTTCTTCCTTGACACCCTTGCATGGTAATCAGCATTATTCTGCCCTCTGTTGATTGTGCGTGGATGAGATACTTTACTAACCAGTTTTATTCTTTCAGCTGACTGCCTTTTTAGGTGCTTCAATTCTGGGAGCAATTCTTGGTTTTGTTCGCGATATTAACCACAACACTGCTGTCCTTGCTATTCAGTTTTGGTGTTCTTACATTTCTGGGTAAATTGGCAAGCATTTGTTTCTGCTTGTAGCGCTGAACTAAACGAAAAATGGTTGAATGTCTTCTGTTCACCATTCTTATCGCTGCATAGGTTTTCACTTCTGTGTGCAAATTGATTGTAATTTGTCGCTCCTGAACAGTGGTATCCCCTGCTTTGTGACTCAATGTTTGCTCTTGGTAGGAAGCAGTAAACGGGAGGTTTTTTTTACACCGATCTCTTCACAATTCACAGAAGAAAGCAACGAGGCATGATAAGAATACAAATCATGCTGTTTACCAGTCTGTTTCTTTCTGCGTAGCGCATTTACGAATACTTTTGTCTAATGGGACAAGTTGATCAAGAGATAAGTCACAGTCCTTTAATATAAAGAGATACTGTCACCGTGCAGGATATGGCACGAGAGGATATACAATTATCCAGTTACGGCCACTGTACCAGTTTAAAAGTTTGTAGCCATTCGCAACAATCGCTTACAGTTTTCCAAATACTTCTGTCCGCCTCTGTAAGTGAAGTTGAGACAGCGCTTCCTCTCGCTCCAATGCCTTACACTCTGCCCCTAAGGTAACTTATCCTTTTATTCGGGACAGCAAATATTATGCGAATTAGCATCAAACAAAGCAATTATGATCATACTTTCAATTTGTACACTTATAAAATTATGACTATTCGCAAATGAAAATCACGTTGCAACGTAATAAATCCAGTGGATATTGCGGCAGTACTGTCTCACCGCCTCACACAGCACGTACCGATCTCTGTTGTTGCTGGTCCGCGGTCTGCTTTGCCCTTGCCTCCGGCTGCTGTAAACTGGTTATCTTGCATGGACTCTTTGGTTTCTCATGGTGTAGGATCAAGACAACAACAAACTTCCGATATTTTCTGAACTTCTTTAATAGTTTATTGACACGTATGCTGGACCCGGGCACCTTCAAATAATTGCACTATCACCGGCGGCGACAGCCTACAATACAACTGCTATATTTGAACTTAATGTCCTAGTCGGGCGCGGCTTTTACCTGCCCGGGTGTCTTTTGCCGTAGTACCTTGCGACTTAACCTGCGAAATGAGTCTTGATTGTAGATTTGTTCTGCTGGGGGTAGATTGTATGTTATAGGTTATTTGGGTTGGAATGCCCTTGAGTAATCTCAGAAGAAAACTGCTTTATAGCTTTCTCCCATTTTGGGAGAAACGATTTGATATGTTGTTACTACGTCCTGGTTACGGGTTACATATTGCTTTAACTATCAGACGTTGTGTGGAACATAGAGATATGTGGGGATTCTTGGGTTAACCAAGGGGCCCCATGACACCTTTGGGAGTTTGTAAGATGGCAAGCGTCTTGGCTCCCTCTTGCCATGTCTGTCTAGAGTGTTCACCAAAGGATTCTTGTGGGTTTGAATTTTGTCGTACATTGATCGTGCTCTCTCTCGGAATGGGCGTTTCTACCCTCTTATATACTGAATAAAGAAAAACTAGCAGAGTATTGACCTGTCTTAACAGTACCTCTCAATTGCTGACATATCAGTCTATTGTCCTACATCCGCCCCTTCTGGACTCTAGCCCGAGAGTGCAAGGTTTTTCACATATCTCTGCCCAGGTCCACGTTACAATATTTTACATAGAAATATACATATTTTTGTTTTACAACCATAGCCGAATATCCCTTTTACAGTTCTCAAATGTATCATATATGATTATTTGACATAGTTAATTCAATAATTAATCCATAGGACCAAAAGTTCCAGTTTCAATATGCTGACATTAAAGTTACTGCCGGTATTACTCTGTTTCCACCGTTCCAGGAAGCCCTACACTTCACCACACAACTACACGTTCAAGTACAAATACATTTTCCTGAGTAACTCATGTTCTACCGGGGACAGATATGGTATCATGGCGACAACGGAGTAAATATTATGTACAGAGGATGCAGTTTGTAGGGACGCACGTCGTGGGTCGATGGTACTAGATATTGTGGCATAACAGTACACATTATTACATGAGCACTCAGGATTTTCTTGACGTTCCTTTTACCATCAAGAGTCATCAACAACAATGACCTAAAATCGTATAAAATCACTCCCCATTCCATGACATTTGAAATAATGTCGATGTGACTCTTCAAACATAAACATCTCCTTTCAAGTCACCGCTGTCCTGGCAGGCACCATCCATCGAGGTAATGTAGGATGGGGATTCATTACTAAGTACAATGCAGTGCTTCTCCTCAGCAGTCCATGCTTCAAAAGCATGCACAGTTCTAAACATAGCTCTTTCTGTGGTGGTTTTTACAGTAGATATCTGATAAAGTAGTCTGAAGAATAAGTAGTCTGGGGGAAGTGTTTGCAACAGAGGTAGGAAAAAGGTACTTCTGAAAAAGTTACACAGAGATTTCCAATACCCGAAAATATTATCTATTCTAACCAAGATAGCACACTTCAGTGAAACAGGAAGTTAAACAACCGGTTTAAGGGCCTATTGTTGCCAGTGTTACAATTATTGTGAACATCAGCGATAAAATGATAAAGAGCTGCCATCAAAGTATATGGAACATTTCCCAGAAGAGCACTCATAGGGAAAACGATAAGTACCGTTTCCGCTTTCATTATAGGCTGTTTAAACCTCAGCCAGCTGGTTATGCAAAGCGGAACGCAAGATAGAGAGATATAAGGCCATTCACAAACTTTGGAGCGCTGGCTGACCTGATTTGAACTAACACCAGTCATGGAAAAGAACTTATCTCTTAAGAGAAGAGGTGGGATTTAATGTGTCTAAAAATTAGATTATATAGACAGTTTAATTCATATAACGTTTTAAGAGAACGCATCACTTAAATTTGGTAAAAAAGTACATTAAGAGGTTTAGCCCCATCCAAAATGTCTTCATAGGGTGTAACTTCAAAATTAATGTTTCAATTATTATGTATACATGTAATGAGATAAATATATTGAAATTAAATCCTCATTAATTTAAATCTGAGTTTAAAGATTACTTTCTTCTCAACATAATAGTCCTTCAAAGTGTAATACACAAGTGTGAAATATTTCATACATATGACAAAAAGGTCTCAAATAAAACTTTACATTTTCTTTTTGTGTTGTAACACTTCGAACTTTATAATTTTAGGTCCAAATGTAACTGAAAACACACTCCATTGAGAGTTTCTTCAGATAAGCTTACTTTAAGCTAGAAGAAAGATATGTTTCTTGTACTTTTTTAAAAAAGAAACATTGGGTTCTAAATTAGTGTACCTGTATGGAGCATTTGGCATTCAAGATTAATTCATTATTAAAACTAAATTTAGAATTGAAGAAAATATGAAATCCATATTTAACATTCTTCAATTTTAACATAGAAGTAGAACACACTAAGGATTGACTTTTCAATGCCATTTTCTTTCCTGATTCTTGCTTAACTAAAAATCTGTGATAAATGGTACACAAAATTACTTTATTGTGGAATCTTAAATGATTTATATATAAAATTTATTGTGTACAATTAATAATTTTGGGAAATATAAAATATTCTTCAGCACAAGGCACAGTTATTCCTTCTTTTAATTTTAAACTTAAGAACAGCATAATCAAATTCATATGAATGTATTGCTTACTTAGAGTAGGTGTATCTTTGAGTGTTACTGATTAATTAATGATGATGATGATGATAATTTGTAGCACGTTAGCCGCAATGAGCAATATTGACTATCTTCGGTCCGATAAGAGGAACGATGTAGTTAGCAACTGCTTCCCGAAACAGGAAAACTGTCTGCTATCTTCAGATTGCTGCCTTACTTAACTCCTCAAATTCCTCACAACATTGAGTGGGCAGCGACCCCACATATGCCCACCTCGGTAGCGTAGATGGTAGCATGTCTGCCTCACGTTCAAGAGGTCCCGAGTCCGAATCTCGGTCAGGGTGAGTTACCTGGATAAGCTTTTTCCGGGGTTTTCCCTTATCCTGAAAGACGAATGTCCGGTAACTCTAAGCTCCATGGACCCTGGACATATTTGAGCATCATTTCACCCAATTCATTCACCGCTCGATATGACCTAATTTTGGAGGACGTAAAATTGAAATAAAAATACAAAAAACTTGGGCAGAACCTGACTCCAATATCAATGTAATCTCGAACCTACGTTAATTTCATGGCTGGGAACGGAAACGCTACCCACCACCGTTAATTGTGAGCACAATAATTAGATCATCTTGGCGTTTGCTTATCATGCTGTAGAGTAACGTCGCCATTGCTTTTTGATATTGGTTGAGCAGAAGATGAGGCAGAAGTGGTCTTATGCTGTTACTACGCAAAACGCGGTTCGAGACTGTAATTCGAGAGGTTTTCTTTGCTAGAGGTTTCTTGTCGCCCGGCATGGTATATAAGAGAAATGCGAGGCCTTGTAGAGCAGTGAGTGGCGTTTAGATTTGTGTATGTTTTGAACTTCATGCGTCAATCGACAATACGACTCCGTGATGAGTTAGCGCAGTGGAGCTGTTTAGGAATCGGTCGACCGAAGGTTATAAGGCGACCGAACAGGGCATAGAAGTGTGGAACGTTAGAAGTTTTGGGGATGACAAGTCAGTTCACCTTCGAATGGTGAGGAATTGGCGAGCAGTGAAGCAGTTCACCAGTGAGCTATTGTGTTTAGAATCGGCATGCAAAATGCGAACCTGTGAGTAGGTTAGAGGGATTACTAGTAACATGAGTTGGTGGTTGCTAAAGTGAGGTAAACATTAAATACTCGTTTTGAAATTATATTAATGCAAAAGTAATTGTAGGTTAACACTGCCCAAACGACTTTTGTGACAAAAAAAGAAATTTGAGAGGAACTTTCGTCCATTGTCGTCTCTGTCACAATATGTCTCAGCGTATCTTTATGTCATGAAGATCTTTGTTTTATTTTAGTTGTATTGCGAGGGTTGTATTCAGATAAATCAGAATAGAATAACAGAGGAAAAATATGGAATGTAGTAAGGATAAACGAAAATTTTGAAATTGAGATAGATATTGCACTGAGTTTATTTTGTTCCAAATGAATTTTTAATAAATGAATATGCGAAATAGATGAAGTATAGAAGAAACATTTGAAGTTTGTAACTTTGTTGATGGGTGTAATTATGTTAAGAATGAGAAGAAGGTGATAATGCTTATAGAATTAGAACAAAAAATGTTGCTTTTGAAGTTTGTTTGGTAGTTTTGGATGTAATTATTATTTCATCATTCTGTTTGACTTTCGCGAGCTTTATCGATGAGATGCGGTGTTTCCTTCGCACTTCAACTGGGTCACTAAGGTAATTAGGCAATTTATTAAACTTCTACCAGGAGGAAGTCCAAGCTAACGCTGTACTTTTTGTGTTTCAGTGGAGAGAACTGCGAGCTCGGGAACTGTGAACGAAGTCGCTTTGTCTACTAACAACCTCAACGGAAACTCCACCACAGGCACCGCTGTTGTCACTCCCTTGAGACAACATAGACTGGTTCCAGCAGCAGCCAAGCTGACCACAAAGTGTGAAGCCACCCGTGACAGTGGCACAAGGCGTGGAGCGAAATCCGTCAAACTCTGGCTCATCAAGGGCATGGTCCAAGTGAGTACTTGTTGACGGCATATTTAATTAAAAATCACTTAAGTCTGAAACATCGTAAAAAAATCCTGATGCGTTAAAACAATAATCGAATTAAATGTCCTAGAAAGAGAGAGATAAAGACAAGGACAGAGAGAGACTATGCTGAACAGTAGGGAGATACACAATGAGATAACATTAATTAATTTACTCTAATACAAAAGGCAATAGGCTTAGAAAATTGGAATTTGGTCCATCATGTATAAAATTTAAAGTCAAATTTAATGAATCAAAACTATTACTGTCCAGAGTATGTAGAGAAAGAAAATCAACACCAAATTCCTTACCGAGCGTTTTCAGACTCCTAAATTCCCAAAACGATCTCTGCAGGTTGAAGAGAGAGAGAGAGAGAGAGAGAGAGAGAGAGAGAGAGAGAGAGAGAGAGAGAGAATAATTTCCAAATCTTCCTATTTAGTTCAGCATCTTCAATGAGACCACTACAAAGATTGTGAAGAAAAGTTTCGCATAAAAATGCCCTTTACTCGGAAAAGTGTTCCATATGCCTGATTTTCTAAAAAATACCAAGAGAAACTTTGGTTAATACAGCGTATGTTTAAAAGAATTTTATCACTTGTTTATTTTAAATGTTCTGATATTACCCTAAGATGTTCTCTTCATTCTTAATGCCGTTTGATAATTGACAAATCATGAAGAAAAAAAGAAAGCAGTGCACAAAAACAGTAGATTTCTTGAAAGTATACAAACAACTATTCTCTTGCTTCACATTTTTTAGATATACTTTATCATTGGAAACAATTTCCAAATACTTTCACTCCTTTTGAGTCGTTCAGATTGTGGAGAACCTCAATGCATTCCACCCAAAAATTTTACATAGCTATTTCACAAGAAATAAATGTTTCACACTCCTTGACTTAAAAAAAAGTTGAAGGTCCTTTGTCTGTGTGTTTGTTTCTGTATGTGAATACTATAACTCAAAAATAAACAGTAAATTAAGTAGAAAGTTTCATATTGTGGTTCTCCATCTTCCATGTTTAAGAAAATGGAACAATTTACATGGAACACAATGAACGAAGTTGCTTTTCTCTAAAATGGCTCTGATTGATTCTATATTTAAGATATTTTCATAATAAATGAAGTGCAAGTTCTTAATATCCCTGGAACAGCCTCTGGAGTTCATTTTTTATGCCATGCCCTGCTACACAAACTGAAGGTCTCCTTATAGCGAAGAATTTGTCAATTCCCCATTTTTTATGAAGTTAAATAGCAATTTTGTTAATCATTTCTTGTATTTTTTTTTTTTTCAAGTTACCTTTTCTCTATTGGAAGTTCTTATACAAATTTGTTTTCTTTCTGCTAAAGCAAAGAGAACGGAATTTCAAAGCACACACAAAGTGACCACTACCTTCCTAACAGGAAAGGTTACTACCGAAAAAATATTTTTGGGAGGGATTTAATTATTTACTCTTTAGAGAGTGTTTAAATAAAATGGAATGCTGTAAACTATTATAAAGCTATAGTTCAATGCAGTGAAAACCTACCATTTATATCAGTGATATCTTAGAATACTTTAAAGTGTTAATAGTACTTCAAGTGTGTCATTCTTCTTATCCCACTGGTGGTGGTATGCTACAGAATACTGAAAGAAACATTTCATTTAAAAATGAAAATAAAATAGAGGCGCCTAGTGTCAAAGGCGAACATTCGCTATCTTATCGAAACTGAGTTAAGAATCGATCTATTCCGTACTTGGCCTGTCTTTTTTTTGAATCTGCAATCCCGAAACGGACCTTTATACGTATTTCTTACAGTTGAAATGTGTAGTTAGTTTAAAAACCGGACACTTCCATGCTCAGTATACAAAATGCCATGGCCGTTTGAATCAATCATATATTCCAAATCATTGAAAACTGTCATGATCTCCAGTATATGGTTACATTTTGACGTGATTTGGTGTTTTAAGTTTGTTGGCATATTTGACTGAAATATAACAGTTTCGGGACAATTTTGTAAGCTTAATATGGAGCCAAATGCACTGGAAAGTAGGTGTTAAAGTGAACCAACTAAAACTTGTGGATATGGGAAAGTTGCTAGCCAAGGATTTTGGAAGTGAGTGGAAGGAAAATGCACAACTTAAGTGGTATTCTGATGTCATTCAAAGTTGCAGTGAAAACTGTTGAATGTGCCTGTTTTGAAAACCCTTGCACTAACCAGATATTATCTACACAGAAATACGAGCGCTTTTCAATAAAGAATGATCACCGTTTTTTGGCAACGTACCTTTACTCATTCTCATAATTTTGATGGTCCCTCTCAAAATAGTCTCCGCTGAATGCGATGCACTTGTCCCAGCGTTTCTGCCAGTCTTCAAAGACATGCTGGAAACCATTTTTGAGAGATCCTTCAAAATCGCCTCCGCAGCCTTCACCACTGCTTCTGATGATGGATAATGCCTCCCACGAAGGCGTTTCTTCAAGTTAGGGAATAGAAAAAAGTCACAAGGGGCTAAATCGGGACTGTAGGGAGGGTGAGGGATGCACTTCACGCTGATTTTTGCAAGATATTCAGCAACAACATGAGCAATATGCGGCCGCGCATTACCGTGATGCAGCATCCAGCCTGCTTCATGGAAATGTGGTCTTTTGCGCTTGATATGAATTTGCAATGTTTTCAGAACATCCCTGTAACATTGTCCAGTTACTGATGGGTGTGCAGATACAACATGCTGATAAACCATTCCATGAATATCAAAGAATGAGATGAGCATAGCTTTCCCTGCAGAAGCAATCACTTTTGCTTTTTGGGGGGGGTTGGTGATGAAGGAGATTTCTACACTGAGCTTTGCTGTTTGCTCTCAGGATCAAAATGATGTAGCCAAGTTTCATCAGCAGTGATTACGTTTGAAAGAAACTCTGGATCTTCCTCTAACATCAACTTTAATTGCATGTTACCTCCATTACAGCGGTAGGCGATACTGAATATGTCTGAACTTGCTTGGTTCTCACAGGCGTGAACCAGGAGTACCAACAATGTAGCTACTACGGCGTGTGTGTTTCACATTAAGCTAACAGAATATAATAACACTGAATTTTAGTGCGAAAAATTATGACCGTAAAAAAATTATGATCATTCTATATTGAACAGCCCTCGTACAGTAAAAGGAATGCAAAGTGTATGGTATACATCGAAATTAGAAATAAACATACGTTTCTATTTGTAATTCTGTAACTCAAGCTATAATAATAATTGCAATAAAACTCTAACATTCATTGCATTCATTCACAATTCATTTCCTTAACCTGGAAATTATTTGTTTCAAAAACGGACATTGCTTTTATGTTTGTTTCAAAAGTGGACTTCAGTCAAGTTTAGTTTGAAATGCGGACATTTCATATTTTACACTGGTTTTATAGTGTATTCAAACAATATTTTAAAGTACAGACTTTGATTATTGTGTGCAAACACGCGACACAAAGGTTTTCAAGTTAGCAAAACGTAGCTGTGGTAGTAAAACACCAATACCTCTCTAGTGAAAATTAATGTCACTGGCTCTTTTACATCTTTGAAATTAGGCTCCTCAATTTGAAAGTAATATATTTTGAATAGGGACCACTTACATAACGTTGTCACCCATTTTCGGTATCCAAACCTGCCAGGGAATGAAATATAATTTTTTTGTATACATTGTGCCAAAAACAGAAGCGACTAGTTGTTTACTTTTTCCCAGTACCGCAGGCCCGAAGAATACGTGATCGCTTTGCGGTTCAGTAGTCTCAAAAAGGGTACACAAGATGCTGCGCGCTTTAAGATCCTTTTAAAGTAACTCTTGATAAAAATTCATGTCACGTTTTCCGGGGTTCCTGAACAGATTTCCAGTGTTATTGATTCGAAAGAATGAAACATGCTAATGCATACATTTATGCATAAAGTATACCGCATTCGAACTTCAACAGTTTGGTCTACATTCGTGACGATAGGACCGCAATTAAATTTAATTTCACAGTGTAAAGCGAAAAACGTTCCGTGAGTGTTTACAATTGCAAATGACGTATCAGCAAATGTTAAACACAGACTGTTGGTAAATCTACTTCATGTGGCGGTCAGCGAATGTGAATTTGATTCCCAAACATAGCTTTGAAACTGTGCGACTTTTATTTTACTATTTCTCTTTAACTTAATTTTGTATTGATCACATAAAGAGTCTCTCAACAGTGTACGTTATTACGTACCCTACTAGGGAAAATACTGTAATTCATCCAAAAGGTCCATAGCAAAAAATCACCAATAATACATCTTTACATAGTGTTCTCTGAATACAAGAAAACAGAACTCCTTATTGGCACAAGGTCTGTGTGTATGAACGCCTTTCCCTCAGACCTTGGAATGTATAAGTTAAAAACAAAGACAGTCCATCAAACACCAAACATAGTACCCATGGGCTAGCTGTGACTTTAAAAGCCAGAGAAGCTCCAAATAACAACTTTCATTAAAATAAGAGAGAGGAATTGACCTAAAGAACGAAGGCTATCCTTCAGTACTCTTTCTATCATCTTTCTACGTCTTTCTTCACACGTAGCCCCTTCTTGCAACGCAGGACTGCTCTCACTACAAGTAGACATATTCCTGCTTACCCTCTCCACTCAGACGATCCAGTTTTTCCTAGAGGTGACACATACAGCGTGAACTGTTAGCCTAACATTGAGAAAATATGCAGTTCACACGCTTTTACTAATAATTTAAGGGAGGACGTACGAGAAAATGTTCAAAAAATCTAAGTATTTTTTATTGTTTTGTAAAATAGTATATAGTGTTAGCTATCAAACACCAAAACATTATGACTGTACGTGGTCTGTGTGTACCTTTAAAAAATTAAATGCCCTAGTATTGCATAGTAGCATAGTAGCAACACATAGTCTTCCATCAGCTGTCTTAGAATCTATAAAGCCCACCTACCAATTCTTAGCACACTTAGAGTTGCTAAAAATGTCTCTATGGAGAGACACAAAACCCAAATGAAAGCCTCAACAGTCTGATATGGAAAAGGTGTCCCAAAACATTCATTTGTGTCTTCCATAGTGGTGCAAATTGCTACATTTTATGCTACAATAGTGTTTAATGATGAGAATGTGGGCAAAAAGAAAGTTATACACCAGTTCGGGTATCAACCTGGTGTGTTTATGGAAACAATTTTGCAGAGTATCGCTGGTGCAGAAAGAAATATGAAATTAATGCAGAAGGAAGCAAGACAGAAGAGGAATTTAAAAAGAAAGGCAGAAGAAGACCAGAATCAGGATGCAGACTATGGATGTGGGAAGCTGTGACTTAAAATTAAAAGTCAAACTGAATGATACTTATTGTATTTTAATTGTCTTTCCCCGTAACTTGCATTTTCTACAACTTCAACCCATTTTTCCCTCAAACTACTTCATCTACACTAATGCAATTTAGCACATAGCTTTCTTATGCCATAATGAACATTTTGTTGTTTCTATAATTTAAGATTAAGCTCTATATGGAATGTGATGATAGAAAATATATGAAATTATTTTAATTTTTAAAGGATGCATATGATTAACATTTTTTTTAAGTCTATACAGCTTCCACAAGAAATCTAAATCCAAAAAATTCATTTTTGGTGTGTTTTAAAATAACATACCAAATTTCAGAAAGATAGCATATGTGAATTTTGAAAAAAAAATGGGCTTAAGTTTGCAAATATCTCTGCATATAGAAAAAATATGTAGCATTAGTTATAAAAAATGGAAAATTATAAAAAAATTGCATATTAACTGTATTACCTTAAATGAGTATACTAAGTTTCACTTCTCTAACTTGAAAACTATGGATGTTATGGCTATTTATGTAAGACCCTGAATATTTGTATATGTCCCCCCTTAAAACTTCACAAGAATTTTCCGTTTGTCACCACCAGATACCAATCCACGTAAAACACCATTTCTAATATTAAATAAATATATTTATAGTTGTATTTAAAAGCACCACATAAGACAACAAAATTAAACGTTTCTTCACAGGCTCAGTAGTTTCACGTGACAAATACTATCATTGCTTCTTAAATATTTGGCCGCGCGTGGTTAGACCGCTTGGATCTCACCAAGGCGGCCCGAGTTCGATCCCAGGCAACCGCAAAGTGAGATTTGTGGTGGACAACATGGCGCTGGGGCGGGTTTTCTCCGGGACCTCCGGTTTCCCCCGCCATCTCATTCCACCGGTGCTCCATTTTCATATCATGCATCATCAGTGTCACCGCCTGCGGTGCCGTATGTGGTAAAAGCGGGCGTTAAACACTACACATTTCTTAAATATTGTCGCAATGCGGAAACGAGATCAAAGAGACGGACAGTGCAGTGCGGAGGTAAAAGCTCGCCAAAACGGTGGGGGAAGGATCGGATTTCTAGAGAGCTCGTCTTTCTTCATCGCCGTCTTAATTGTTTGAGAACATTCCGGAATGTCAGTAATCTATAAAAAGGAAGCCTGCCCGCCACAGTGGGTCAGCTGTAAACTGAACTCGCGTGCGTGAACAGCTGTGTAAACTGTGTTGGGTCGTTGACCTTGTAAGTTTTATTGTGTATGTGACATAATTTTGGACTGTAAAGGTTGATAGAAGTGAGTTTCTACGGAAATAAAGAGAAAATGTTGGCGTTGTAACCTGCACTTTTAATTTCATGAACCAACAAAGTCACAATAATGAAGAGTAGCGATTGTTTCCGGAAACCTCGATGCTGGTGTTGAAGGTTACAAATGCGTAAATGCAGAAATATTCAGTATTGAAAAAGCTCGCGGACCTGGTCACTCGTATCTAAGCAACTGTCATATTGTCCACAGCACTCCGGATGTTTGCGAATAAATTTTGAAAATGCATCCAGAGCAAATAAAATATTGTTTGGCATGAATTTTCTTGTTTTTCTTGTCTTTCCTCCTGAAATACTTGGAGAAGCGGTGCTTCCAGTGCTTCATTGCACACTTCACCACTGTCGGTACTAAACTCAAATTTAGTATCTTCCAAGGATACAAAACTGAAATTTTCAATAAAGTCCTCCTATTATTAATTACCTTTTACATCGGCAAGTTTAAGTAAATAGAAAGGCAGAATCAGACTGAGAAATTCAATGCCATAGCGGGGATTTGAACCACGGATCTGCCAGTCTCGTCCTCTCACTGCTCCGTCCACCTGGCTGCTCTTAACAATTGAGCCACTAAAGCACAACGTGCCGGCATGATATACAATTGCACAAATGACTCGTATTTTTCCCGGTAAACCACTTCGGAGTTCTCATAAACACATGAGACAACTACCTTAATGGCGACTTACTATGCTGTAAGTACTATGACTTTGGGGATTCGTGAAATTAAAAGTCCAATTGCACAAACTCAAAATGTTCTTTATTTCCACGGAATTACAGTTGTAACACTTGCGAATTACACAGAATCATGTAGCGCAAACAATTACAATTCGCCAGTTCGTCTGTCACAGGTCCACTTTGCACTCACAATTACGTACAACTCCTCTGATACACGTACACAGTCTTCCGATCCTTTCACTCAATCGGCGCTCCTCACGGCTGCTCGCCAAGAACAGAACTGAACTCTCCTCCAGCCCGACGTGTCGCTTATATAGGACCAACTGGCCAATCTAGAAGGGTCCGGATTAGAGGAAATATCCTGGATATTCCAGAACTCAGGGGGAGGGAAAAGAGACGGCACAGTAGTCTGCGATCCCTTCAGTTAGCGCTACAAGATAAATGGGTGGGCGTGTCTTGAATTCCTCCTCTCCCCTATCCAGCTCCAGTTGGTCGTGCCTTCCGATAATTGGGTGACATTGCTCCCTCCTCAAAGCTGGTCGTCCCGAACAGAACCATCGTAGTGGGCCAGGCAATCCAGGTGTACCACCAACATCTTCCCTCGGGGAACCTTCTGGATGAGGTAGACCACGTCGTTAATCCTCTTTACCATCCGGTACGGTCCTTGCCATGGCTGCTGAAGCTTCGGGCAGCGTCCCTTGATGCGGATAGGACGGTACAACCAGACCAGGTCAATTTGCTGGAACCCTTGGCTGTTGGCTTGCCTGTCGTAGCGGGTCTTCTTGCAGTCGCTCGCCTTCTGGATGTTCTGGTGAGCCATCTCGTGCATGTCGGGGAGGTGGTCCACCAGGGTCTCCACATACTCGGTCACTGGCTGTTTCACTTTCGGAGGGCTTCCAAAAGCCAGATCACAGGGGAGGCGTAACTCTCGGCCCAACATTAAGCTGGCCGGGGTCATCCCAATTGTGTCGTGTATAGACGAGCGGTAGGCTAGCAGGAACAGTGACACCTTGACGTCCCAGTGTCGCTGATGGCTGGCCATGACCTTCCTCAGGTGTTCTTCTAAGGTCTTGATGTACCTTTCGACCATGCCATCCGACTGGGGATGTAGAGGTGTTGTGCGGGTCTTGTTAACCCCAAGCCTTTGTAGTGCCTCCTTCATTAGTTTGGACTTAAAATTGGTACCCTGGTCACTGTGCAGCTCTAACGGCACCCCAAATCGGCGTCGGTGTGCTCCTCTCCACGCCGGGCCTTACTCGTTCTTCCAGCTGCTTTCCCTGGTGTCGGCAGTCTCTCCCTAGATGTCCCGGCTGTCCAGACCCCCAACACAAGCCACTAGGTCTCCGAGGGCGTCCCTCGGCTGGTCTTTTGTCTCCGGTGTAGCGCACACTCCTCGTCCTCGAAGGCGGGGTAGCCGTCACCTTGGCCGCCTCCATCCTCAATGCTGCCGTTAGCACCTCGTGGATGGTTTCATAGTCGCCAAGCATTAGGCGCTGACGAATCTCCATGTCTCGTACCCCGTCAACGAATGTGTAGGCCCGGGCTTTATAGTTCGGACCACTATTAGGTACAATTAATTGAATTTAATTGTTCTTTCACACTAGCCGTGTGTAGCTGGAAGTATGGAGAGGTAGAGTCAGACTGAAAAATTGTATGTCATGCTGGCAAGTTGGTCATGGTAGCTCAATGGTTAAGAGCTGCTGGATGGGGACAGGAAAATCCGCGGTTCAGATCCCGGCTATGTCATTGAATTTTTCAGTCTGACTCTTAACATTCGTCCTACACACGGCTTCTATGAAGAAACAATTTCCAATTACGTAAATGTTTTTCTTCTTAAAATGACCCTTAAAGATTTTTATTTAATTGCCATACATACAGGATGTTACAAAAAGGTACGGCCAAACATTCAGGAAACATTCCTCACACACAAAGAAAGAAAATATGTTATGCGGACATGTGTCCGGAAACGCTTAATTTCCATGTTAGAGCTCATTTTATTACTTCTCTTCAAATCACATTAATCATGGAATGGAAACACTCGACAACAGAACGTACCAGCGTGACTTCAAACACTTTATTACAGGAAATGTTCAAAATGTCCTCCGTTAGCGAGGTTACATGCATCCATCCTCCGTCGCATGGAATCCCTGATGCGCTGATGCAGCCCTGGAGAATGGCGTATTGTATCACAGCCGTCCACAATACGAGCACGAAGAGTTTCTACATTTTGTACCTGGGTTGTGTAGACAAGAGCTTTCAAATGTCCCCATAAATGAAAGTCAAGAGGGTTGAGGTCAGGAGAACGTGGAGGCCATGGAATTGGTCCGCCTCTACCAATCTATTGGTCACCGAATCTGTTGTTGAGAAGCGTACGAACACTTCGACTGAAATGTGCAGGAGCTCCATCGTGCATGAACCACAATGGGTATTTTGACATTTGTCTGCACGAATGATTTCAATTTACATTTTAAGAGAAATAGTAAAATGAGCTCTAACATGGAAATTTAGCGTTTCCGGTCACATGTCCACATAACATATTTTCTTTCTTTGTGTGTGAGGAATGTTTCCTGAAAGTTTGGCCGTACCTTTTTGTAACTTCCTGTATACAATATTTAAATTATAAATTAAGTGTGCTTACCATATTTTCAGAAAATAGCTTCTGAAGACCCCTTCATCCCGAATTGCCTGTGCATAGGTTTCAAAGCATTTATTTAAGTACAGCATCTGAAAATACTTATTTCAATAAACGAATAGGTTAAAAATGGTTTATTGAAGAATCTTTGCGAAAGTCATGTGCATGTAACAAATTAGATCTTTTTAATTGCCATATGAAACCGAATTGCTGAAATAATGCAATATTCGAATAAAAAATATAACATTGTTGAAATGTTTAGTGATGAAAATTGCAACAACATTGTAACAAAAAGGGATACATCTCATACGAAGAAATTAAATTATATGTCAGATTCGTATCACTTTCTTGATATTAAGAGATTTATTCTTCTATATAATTTTCCTAGGCCGTGCCATGGCTGAGTGGGTAGACCACTTGGCTCTCACCGAAGCGGCCGGGATTCGATCCCAGGTGACCGCCAAATGAGATTTGTGGTGGATGACAGCGCGCTGGGAGCGGTTTCCTCCGTCATCATTCCACCAATTGCTCCATCATCTTGTTTCCTTCATTTATCTCGCCCTCATATATATCTTTCACTTCCTTCATCTTCACACTAGGCATTCGGCTGATCACCTATCTTGGTACGCTATTGGATCCAAAGTTTTGGTTCCCCACACCCGAGCTTGAAAGGGATAGAGGAAAAAGAATCCCGCAACACCACGATAGTGGTACAACTTGGGAAGTTGAAGAAGAAGAAGAATTTTTCTAAAGAAGAATCTCTCTAGACAGGAAATTACTTAATGTCTTAGGTTCATACTCTTAGACAAAGCTCAAGAAATCAATTAAATTTCACGCGATAGAAACCTGCGATTCTTCTATATTACACTATAGGTGTCCGGAGTAGTTGCTAATAAGAAAATAGAAGTACCAACTTCGTAAATACTAGCGAAAGATGCAATTCGAACTCCTGGGATTATCTTTTGAAAATAATCTCTACTATAAAGTTAAAACAGTTGGCACAGACAAAAGACCTGCAATTAGCCACAGGTTTGGAATGCAGGAGATTTGCGGTGGCCATGACTTCACTATAAATAAAAAAAATTCTGTGAATCGTAAATAATTGGACTTCAACCACACTAAAAATTAATCTCGAGACATAAACAATAATATTTTCCTGTTTTAAGTTATGGTTATTTTAAATTTTCAAAAGCAAAAAGCAAGAATAATGGCTTTCAAGTTCAGTAAAAAATAAATAAATAAATGAGCGAATAAGTGAGTGAGTGAAGGAAGGAAGGAAGGAAGGAAGGAAGGAAGGAAGGAAGGAAGGAAGGAAGGAAGGAAGGAAGGAAGGAAGGAAGGAAGGAAGGAAGGAAGGAAGGAAGGAAGGAAGGAAGGAAGGAAGGAAGGAAGGAAGGAAGGAAGGAAGGAAGGAAGGAAGGAAGGAAGGAAGTTCGGGAGGAAGGAGGGAAGGGAGGGACGGAGGGAGAAAGGGTGGGAGGGGGGAGGCAGGGAAGAATAGTTTTCCTAATTATCGCTAGAACAGGTTTGAAGTTTAAATATGTCTACAAAGATAAAATACATAAATTATAAACTTTCTAAAATTTTAATCAATGTCTTGAACAATTCATAAAATCGGAAAAATTCAACAACGAAAAACAAGAATCAAGTTGTAGAAAACAATGACAGTATCAGACAAAAGACCTGCAATTAGCCACAGAGTTGAAATGCAGGAGATTTGCGGTGGCCATGACCTCGCTATAAATGAAGAAATTCCTGTGAATCGTGAATAATTGGACTTCAACCGCACTAAAAATTAATCTCGAGATATAAACGTTATGGTTATTTTAAATTTTCAAAAGCATAAAGCAAGAATAATGGCTTTCCGGTAAAACGTCAAGTTCAGTAAAATATAAATAAATAAATGAGCGAATAAATGAGTGAATTAATGAAAGAAGGAAGGAAGGAAGGGAGGAAGGAAGGAAGGAGGGAAAAAGGGAGGGAGGAAGAATGGAAGGGAGGGAGGAATAGTTTATCTAATTATCGCTAGACCTGTTTTGAAGTTTAAATATGTCTACGAAGATAAAATACATAAATTATAATTTTTCTAAAATTTTAATCAATGGGTAGAACAATTCATAAAATCAGAAAAATTCAACAATGAAAATCAAGAATAAGGTTGTAGAAAACAATGACAGTATCATATTATTGAATGAGTCTGAAACATAGACGAAAACTCTAGAGAGCAAGATACAAGGATGTTTAATGCAATTTTTTAGGAAAACAATTGATGCACAAGAATATCATGCTTTACAAATCGAGCTTGGTGTAGATATAAAGGAAGAAGTGACATACAGCAAACCTATCTGGCTTTGTACAAAGAATAAATAATCAGATTTCAAAAGCTTTCCATTAATTTATATACCTTCAGGAGAACGATATTTAGGCAGGCCACTAAAGAGATGTAAAGGCGCACTACTAAAGCGGAACAGGCCAATGTGTACACCATGGAAAGCAGAAGAAACACGAAATGTTTTAGCACTTCCGTATTACACTTAGGCTACTTTTTCTCCATTACCTGGGCTGGTGTATGTCAACAGTAGGAACGGTAAGGATAACCTCAGAGCCAGGTTCCAGCAAATCAACATGAGAAACTGAAATAACCATTGTGGTTTGTGTAATAACGTCAGTTTGTGCGCTTTAATTAACCTGCTAAACTTGTTGGCTGCAACACTTAATTTGCTTTTAGAACTGCCACAAAATTTATGCGTAAATGTGTCCTGAAAGAAGTTCATTGCCTCCCATAGGATCCTTATAAAGTCATATTAATGACTACGAACGTAACCTCAAGGACAATATTTTACCTTTTGGATATTTGATGTCTACTTTGTCGGCTTCCGTTTGAAATCCCTCCAAGTAACGCATAAATTTCCTTCCTATGTTCTAACTCAACAAAGAAAACACCTCGTTGACTGATTAAGTGAATTTCTGTCATTTCTCCAATACTTAGTTAAGTAGAATAAATAAGTCAATCCACCTGATAATTACGAGGGCTGTGCAATAAAGAATGATCACAATTTTTTTGACAACGTACCTTTATTCGTCCTCATAATATCAATGGTCCTTCTCAAAATAGTCCGCCCTGAATGCGATGCACTTTTCCCAGGTTTTCTGCCAGTCTTCAGAGACATGCTGGAAAACATTTTTGAGAGATCCTTCAAAATCGCCTCCGCAGCTTTCACCACTGCCTCTGATGATGGATAATGCCTCCTACAAAGGCGTTTCTTCAAGTTAGGAAATAAAAAAAGTCACACAAGGCTAAATACGGACTATAGGGAGGGTGAGGGATGCATTTCACGTTGATTTTTGCAAGATATTCAGCAATAACGTTAGCAATATGCAGCCACGCGTTATCGTGGTGCAGCATCCAGCCTGCTTCACGGAAATGTGGTCTTTGCGCCTGATATGAACTTGTAAGGTTTTCTGGACACCCCTGTAGTATTGTCTAGTTACTGATGTATGTGCAGGTGCAACATTCTGATAATCCATTTCATGAATATCAAAGAATGAGATGACCATAACTTTCCCAGCAGAAGCAAACACTTTTGCTTCTTGGGGGGTTGGTGATGAATGAGTTTTCCGCACTGAGCTTTGCTGTCAGGAGTGATTACGTTTGAAAGAAACTCCGGACCTCCCTCTAACATCAACTTTAACTGCGTGCATTCCTTCATGCGAATGTCCTTTTGTTCGGGAATCAACAGACTTGGAACCCATCACGCACAAACACGTCTCATGTGTAATATTTCTGTCACCAACGTGCGGGTGGCACCCAATGAAATGTTCAGTATTTCAGAAAGTGATCTTAAGGTAATTCGTTGATCCTCTCTCACAATGGCAGCAGCACTTTGATGTTTTCTTCCGTAAGAGCAGGACCTGGAGCACCGGGTCCACATTCCTTTGAAATTGATTGTCTCCCTTCTTTAAACATTTTAAAACACCTTCGAGCTCTGCTGTAGGGAAAAACAGACCCTCCATAGGCCTCCTGTCACATTGTATAGGCCTCAACTGAAGATTTGTTGAGCCGAAAGCAGAGTTTCATAACCGCATATTATTTCTCGCGTGTAACTTCCGTTGCAGCGCTAGGAGATACTGAACATGTCTGAACTTGCTGTTTCTCACAGGCGGGAACCAGGAGTACCAACAATGAAACTACTACTGCGTGTTTGTTTCGCATTAAGCTAACAGAATATAATAAGATTGAATTTTAGTTCGAAAAATTATGACCGTAAAAAATTGTGACCTTTCCTTATTGAACAGCCCTCGTATATGTCAAATTTCAATTGAAAACTTTTCTAGTTCGCTAAATAAACAAAGGCATTATTATATTAAGGTATGTTTTGATTTTTAACAGTCTCTTTGTTTATGAGTGATGTTGTTTACAGACAACAAATACACATACAGTAAGAGAGGCAAAGGAGGAGAGGAGGGGAGAATAGAGGGGATAAAAGCCCTCTGCTATGAGGGTTCTGAACGGAGGACTAAACTTGATCTATTGTACTTATGCCAACAAGTGGGGCAACCCTGGAGAAAGGATGAAGCGTGAGGAGACATACGGCGGCCGTACAGAGTTGGAAGCTCTCCAGCAGGCCAGGAATAACGGCATCCCACCCTACTGTGGTCCGGAAACTACCCCACCAGATCGTTCGGAGACCGGAGACCGAAGATCGGAGACCGTACTACCGGAGGTAGAAGTTGTCATGCAAAGCCCAGACACCCGCCGACACTTATGCCTTTAGCAGAGGAGAGATTACTTGAAATGATGATGGTCGCTTAGCGAACCGGAAGAAACTCCGGGAAAGAACTCATGGGTCAGGTGGATCGGCCATGGGAAGCCAATCAGGACCTCCAGAATGCAGGCCACAGAAGACGAAAGCGCCTGAGCCATCCTGCGCAGTGAAACTCTTTTTCTAAACTTACATTTGTTGCGTTCAGGAGGCCTTAAACGATATATCTTCTTTAAAACATTGACATCGAGTTTTTGGGTTTAATGCAAGGCATCCAATAACTACTTTTCGTAGAAGAAATAAAGCTGACTTCCAATTGAGAAAAATACAGCTATTTGAAATTCATATCAATGAAAAAGAAATCGTTAAATACGCAGCGAAGATCCATTTACGCAACTGACGTGCTTTAACAAGTTTGTCATTTATTTTAAAGAAGGACTGTGTCAGTCGCATGGTTTACCTGATAGGCAAGCATCAGAGGATAAAAAGCTGTTCCCGAAATATTCAAGATAGAACTTTCATTTGTTATAGAAGTATCTCAATCGTATCGTATTTCAATCGAAATGTTAGTATTTCAAAAAAGAAAAGAAAACCAAAAGTTTTCCATATAAACGATACTTCGGGTGCAGGATTTTCTTAAAAATCTTTGTGCCTCATTCTTTGAAGAGGCTCTGAATTTAAATGCCAAATTTGTTAGGTAACTAGTTCTTGAGATTTGTTATGTTTTAAAATTTAAAGTATCTCAAATCGTGGAAATTAATGGTTCTTTCACACCAGCCCTGTGTTGGCTAAAGTATGGAAAGATTGAGTCAGACTGAAAAATTCAATGCCATAGCCGGGATTTGAACCACGGATCTTCTGGTTGCAGTCCAGCCGCTCTAACCCTTGAGCTACTATGGCCAACGTGCCGATGTAACATTAAATTCTCCAACTGACTCGTTTTTTTTTCCAGCAAACTACTTAGGAGTTCTCATAAACACATGAGACAACTACCTTAATGGCGACATACATCGTGTATGTACTTTAAGGCCCGGGCTTTATAGTTAACCACTATTAGGTCAATTAATGGAAATTAATTGTTCTTTCACACTAGCCGTGTGTAGGCTTAAGTATGGAAAGATTGAGTCAGGCTGAAAAATTCAATGCCATAGCCAAGATTTGAACCACGGATCTTCTGGTTGCCATCCAGCCGCTCTAACCCTTGAGCTATTATGGCCAACGTGCCGATAGTCACGTCAGTTGGCGAACTTAATGTCATGGCAACCAGAAGATCCATGGTTCAAATCTCGGCTATGGCAGTGACTTTTTCAGTCTTACTCAATCTTTCCATATCTCAAAGTATGTTAAGAGCGAAATATGTTAACGTATTTTTGGGTAGAATTCATTAATTCCTCTACTTGCTGTATGGCTAGATATATACCAATTAGTATCCCAGAACTGCCATTACTATTGCAGGTTTTGAAAGTTTACCACGTCGTATGATTCATCTCAATAATACTCCGTCTGTAATTTTGAAGCATTTGACGGAACGTACTTGGAATTGTTTTGAAACTTATAATGTTAAAAAGAGTTTTGAAAGAAATCATATGAATTCTAACAACACGGATATTTTCAACGGAGGCCTTGGCTGATTGAAAGGAGAAAGTTTGATTTAATTTAGTATTTCAGAATACTACACATTATATGATACAATGTTCTTATGCTACGAGAGAAATTAGAAGTTTTGAAGGGTTTCTCTGCACCCGATCTGGGTACGACTAGGGCTGCTTGGATTTCAACAAAACACCTGAAACAAACTAAGGCAACCTAAACTGTCCTCTCATCCGATTAACCCAACTCGAAGTTATTCCTCAAATGCTAAGAGTTGGCCGACTAAATATGAGGCCATTGTAATTGAAGCATATGATGCCATCCCTGTTATGGTATATATCATGCAATTCACAAAGAAAATACGCAAGCAAGCACCCACCATGCACAGTTCTGTCTATATTCAGTTGTTCTTCCTAACTGAATATTCTTAAGACTAGAATATTTTTATTATTAATGAAGCCTCCATTTTTAAACACTTGACTATCGCTATTATTTTTTATTTATGACATAATGTATGATGGTAAGTTTATGGAAAACATTGTTGAAGTTGATAAAAGTGAACTTTCTTCAAAAACTGTTGCATCCTTTTAACACACTTTAGAGGACAGAGAAACTTCTATAACTATATTATATTTTTACACAGTGCTTTTCAGAACCAAATCTTGCAGTTTATATTATATGCACAAGTAATTATTGTAATGACATTCACTGTATATTTTTCTTATACAGCTATTGTTGCAAAATTAATTTTTTTAAAAATATTTTATGATAGATTAGCTCGCTGCATTAAATAAATAAGCCACCATACTACGAGGAATAAGACGTATTCACTTTATTAACTACCAAAAATTACTTTTATTGTATGAAGTGTATAGTACTTATGATTAATGTCACATAAGTATGTTTGTGTAGTTGGTACAACTTGGAAGAAACCTGAACTCTCCTCTTTAGAGCTATCAAGCTTTTGGGTCATGCATGCACTTAATTACCATAATGTGCCATAGTTCATCTTTTATAATGCATGTTAATGGCTGCTAAGCGGCCATCGATTCTTTCTCTCTCCTCCACTTCTTGAATTACCCTTAACGGCCGCCAATAAACCTTGAAGCTTCCTGTAACTGAGAAGTTATCAAACATTAAATCCATTTTAATACTTGCAGTTTAACTTAAATAAATAGATTAATTCTTAGGAGAAACACATAATGACCATTCATTCCAAAATTAGTACAAAATCTTTTCTTTGAGTATTAATTAAGCTTTATAAAATCTTAAGTATAAACTGAAAGGTATATTCACGCCTGAGAGCAGGTAATTTATAAGGTCGTAAGAGAGAGAAATTTTCAAACTGATGATACACATCTAGTTGGATTTGTAATCAATGAAAAAAGACCAAAAATAAAATATTAATTCTGGAATTTCTCACACAAATGTTCAGTTTGCCAAGAAGTGCATTTTTCAAAATCAGAATATTTGACAAATTATGTATAAGTTCTTGTATATATAAAAATATTAAATGGTAGTAAATGCAAGAACTTGCAATTCTTATTAATTATTTGTTTTGAAAGTACCCATCAGAAAGGAATAAAAGATTTTCTCTTTGTTACATGCAATTCTGGCTGGAAGATTTTAATACGCACTTATGGCAGATGCTTGTAGCCTCAGTGCAGGGCAAGCTTTATTATCCTATCCCGGACAGCTGATCCTTTAGGAAACTTAACAACTTAATGTTTTTGTTTTCTTTTATTTACTGATAGGCAGTCAGCGTTCAGTATAAAAATGCTCTCTATATCATTTACTGAAAACGTATCTAGACATAAAAGATGCACCAAACTAAATACCTTCTTTGTGTCGTTATAGCGTGGAGAATAATTGATACTGAACTGTGCTAATAAGAACCAGAAAGTCTACCTCGGTAGCGTAGATGGTAGCATGTCTGCCTCAAGTTCAAGAGATCTCGAGTTCGAATCTCGGTCAGGGTGAGTTACCTGGATAAGGTTTCTTCCGGGATTTTCCCTTATCCTTAAATACAAATGACGGGTAACTCTAAGCTCTATGGACCCTGGACACAATTCAGCATCATTTCACCCATTTCATTCAACGTCCGATATGACTTAACGTTGGAGGACGTAAAATATATTAAACAATCCTTCATCAAGTAGCTCTCTAGGTCTGCAGGAGGTACTCTTTACTCTGTGCAGGTATCCACGTCCGCTACTAAACTAGAAGTGCGCCTGAAAGAATTGGAATGATTGGAAAATGGTGGTAGATAAGAAAGCAATCCTATTCGCTACCAATTGTGGGCCTTACAAAATGCGAAAAATATTTTTTTAGACTAAAAGTTTCATTACATGAATTTGCAGCCTGTTGAAACCACCTAGAGTAAAATATAGCCTTCAATTCCAGTGCTCATCAAAGATGATTTATATTAAAATGCGATTTTTTCTGATCAAAGCTATTACATTTTCCATTCAATTAATTTTTATTGGATATTTCTTTGAAAATAATAAGTATTTGTGCTTCTTTAGTGGTTTCTGATTTGAAAATGAAGTAACATCGTTATAGGTTGACGATTCGCAACTTTTGCATGCTTCTGTGAGCGCAGACTTTATTGATATTTTAATCCCCTTAAATTTTCTTTCTCCATTCTTTGTGCTGCTTATTCGTGCCATCCCTAAGTCCCTATTTTAAGAGTTTTGTTCATATAGAAATGGTGCTCCAGAAATTAATATTATTAAGACGATCTACTAATTAATGGTATTACACATTTTTATAGGGTGTCCCAGCTAACTTTGTGACCTCAAATATCTCCGAAATGAAACAAAATATGAAAACTCCAATTGGCCAGGAATGTACCTATGTCAGGGTCTCACACAATGTAAAGGTATGCACAATCTATAAAGGTAAACAAATAACACTTCCAACACCAAGCTGCGTTTCTTTAAAGTAACATGTATGTTTATTCTAGCAAAATGACAACTAGAGCAACAATTAGTGATAACACACTGGTTCAACTTTTCTAAAGACATTTACTAGTGTCCTATAGCCCTCAGAAACTTCATTGCTACACGTTATATCCGTCATGGCAAATGCACCCACAAATCACTAGTAGCTTCCATGTCACTTCAACAGATGTTCTAAGTCTCTCCGTTTACATCAATACACTTTTGGAATCTGGTAACAAGAGAGTGATGCACGGATTGCAGTGTTTCTAGAAATATTGCCGCACATACAGCAGTAATACGATGTTTCATATCCTCTACTGTCGTTGGCGGTTCTTGTACACTCTTTCACTGTGAACCAGAGAAAGAAGTCTAATGACGTCTAGTCTGGGGACCGAGCTGGCCACGGCACAGGATCTCCCCGTCCTGTCCACCTATTTGGAAACTTGTGCATGATGTGCGGGACATCCATCATGTTGGAATCACATTGATAGACACTTTCCAATCTCACATCCTCATTGAGGAGGGGTAGAGTTTGTTGCAGAAATGATGCATATTTCAGAACGTGTGAGGTTTAGAAACGTGAAATCAAGTCTATTATCACTAATTATAGTTCTAGTTGTTATTTTGCTAGCATAAGCATACATGTTCCATTATAAAAAGCGCAACTTGGTGTTGGAAGTGTTATTTGTTTACCTTTATGGATTGTGCATACCTTTTCATTGTGTGAGCCCCTGACATAGGTTCATTCCTTGGGAAATGGAAGTTTCATATTTTGTTTCATTTCGGAGATATTTGAGGTCAGAGATTTAGGTGGGACACCCTGTATATTAACTATAGTAATACTATTAATATTATATTACATATTTGGTATGTAGTTAATCAGAACTGTGATTACCTATCTTAAAGGGTACTTCATGTTTTAACAATGATGATGATGATGATGATGATGATGATGATGATGATGATGATGATGATGATGATGATGATGATGATGATGATGATGATGATGATGATGATGATGATGATGATGATGATGATGATGATGATGATGATGATGATGATGATGATGATGATGATGATGATGATGATGATGATGATGATTAATAAATATCAAGAAACATTACCATTCATAACGATCCTAATCTAAAATCAATCACTACCCACTGACAAATAACTTCACTGGTTCCCAAAGGATATCTAGGTCTGGAGGGTTAAAAGAATCAAACACATATATGTGACGACCTGTTCTTACTTTGTGAGTAATTAAGAAACATGTGGTCAGGTCGAACACTCAGGAGCAAACACTCAGAGCCGAACTACATGCTTTAGCGAGAGGTTGGGATCTTTTCTATAATGGTTCATTGGTAAAAAGGTAGAGTAAAGCTAATTAAAAGTGGAATTCACTTAATAAAAATACTACAACAAACAGATTTACAAAAGCGGCCATAACGGCCGTTTACCTGCCCAAATGCGGAGCTGCCTACAGATACATGTTGTTCAATCAGCTCGCAGTTACTGAGAGAGAGAGAGAGAGTCTCTCGCCTAAGAACCACTCATCCAGTTATCAAGGAGGGGAGGGAGTGACGTCACCTACTACTTGAGTCAGAGTAAATTACTACAACCTGTGACATCCCTCCCTCGCTTCCCCAAAGATCAATGGATACATTGAACTTTAAAACAATATTACATTAATGTTGACATAGTGTTACAGTACATTTAAACATTTTTTTTATTATATTTTGTGGCTAAACTATCAAACTAACAGTTGTATACTGGAGATTACATAGTTATCAGTGTTAAAATATGTTTAAATGTACTTTAACACTATCTCAACATTAATGTAATATTCTTTTAAAGGTCCTTTGGGGAAGCGAGGGAGAGATGTCACAGATTGTAGTAATTTACTCTGCCTCAAGTAGTAGGTTACGTCACTCCCTCCCCTCCTTGATGACTGGATGAGTGGTTTTTAGGCGAGAGACTCTCTCTCTCAGTAACTGCGAGCTGATTGAACAACATGTATCTGTAGGCAGCTCCGCATTTGGGCAGGTAAACGGCCGTTATGGCCGCTTTTGTAAACCTGTTTGTTGTAGTTAATATTCTTATTAAGTGAATTCCACTTTTAATTAGCTTTACTCTACCTTTTTACCAATGAACCATTATAGAAAAGATCCCATCCTCTCGCTAAAGCATGTAGTTCTGCTCTGAGTGTTTGCTCCCGAGTGTTCGACCTGACCACGTGTTCCTTAATTATTCACAAAGTAAGAACAGGTCGTCACAATATTACCTATCTCACGATGAGTGCAGTTGTTTGGGGAGGCCGCTAGCGTGGCTTGGTTTAGAGATGTCAGAGAAGGCGGGAATATACTGCGGTACAGTTTGACCATCAAATCAGCACAGTGTACGTAGCACAGCACATTTTTTTCTTCCGAAACCGATATCCCGTGCCTAAATATTCTCCAAAATATGTTCTTGTAGCTTCAGTCAGGACCTTTTCTTTAACAGCATTCATTAGTTTTCATACTGAAGGTATTTCTCTCCTCTTTTCGTAAATCTCGGGAAATGTTCTGCCTGTAACTAATTTTTCAAACTCATCGAATTCAAAAAATCGTAAATGTTTACCTAGGTGTTAAGTTTCTCAGCCATAGGCTTTGAATTTTTAACCTCCTTCACTACATTATCTACAGTGCGTTCACCTTTCTCCACTGCCGAGATTGTCCTTTTTATAACATTATTTAACGGAATAATAGACATTTACGTTTCTATTCTTTATAGAACTGCAAATGCGAGGTGTGTCCGTAAAATAAGGTCTCCAAATCACTGGAGCTGCGAGGAATGTTATTACGTAAGATCCGGCAACACTGAGGTGTAGCTTGGTTTCACTCCGAACCCGTTGCAACCATTAGTCTTGACTGGCAACCGTTTGCCATGGAGCTTCCTATCACTTCCGCCACCAAGTGCGAGTTGCGTGCAATGATCTCCACTGAAATTAGTCGTCAGTTATGCGAAGTCTATGGGCCACAGTGTATGGATGTCAAAAATGTTTGCGAAAGTGTGTCAGAGATTTCAAAGACCGACGTACAGACGTCCATGACGAACACCGTTCTGGCCGGCCTTCGGTTTCTGCGAAACAATTGCAAAAGTGGAATAAGAAATGCATAAAGATCGGCGTGTGACGGTTCGCGAGCTGTGCAAACTTATCCCTGAAGTCAGTAAGACTACGATTGACAAGATTTTGACCGAACATTTGCATTATCGCATACTGCACATGCAATGGCTGATCTCCTGGCCTACAGTCCAGACTTAGCACCCAGTGATTATCACCTGTTCCCTGAGTTGAAGTCACACTTAGGCGGAACACATTTCCAGACCGACGATGATTTGAAAAACGAGGTTGAGCGCTACCTGCGTAGCTTGGCGGGAGAGTGCTATAACAAGGGTATAGAAAAACTGCCACAGCGCTTGCAAAAGTGCATCGATCGCAATGGTGGTTACGTTGAAAAATAGCTGTAAGTTCCGCCTTTCCATGAATGTAACATTCATTTACAAAAAAAAAAAAAAAAAAAAAAAAAAAAAAAACATTTTTTTTGTATTAAATAAAATTGGAGACCTTATTTTACGGACACGGCTCGTATTAATTTTAACTGAATATTAATGTTGCCCTTTGTGAGCGTGTAGCATTTGACTTTGTTCGAACCCGTTCAGTGTAAGATAATAATTGCTGCGTTATGGCTTTGCCCAATTGTACAGCACATGCTTCCCCTACACGTGTTGTTTTCCTCACACCAATGACCAAGGCAGAGAGAGAGACAGCAGTCAGAGGCGTTGCTACTAACGTTTAGCATATCTTTTTTCTCCGTTGTGTCTCTACAGGAACAATGTCCCTTCGCTCCCCACTACAACTCCCGTTAAATACCTTGGAGTGCTTTTGGACTCTCGACTGACCTGGCGTGCTCATATCGATCGTCTTATATCACTGGCCTCCGGGCGACTTTCAAAACTCTCACCTCTGTTGCATCGTCGTTCCAGCCTCGGCCTACAGTCTTCATTGTTACTCTACAAATCACTCGTTCGTCCGCTTATTACATATGCCTGCTAAGTGTGGGGGGCCGCACACAAATGTCATCTGCGTCGTCTTCAGGTCATACAGAATCGCTTCATGCGCATCGCTACCAACGCTCCATGGTTCACCCGTAATCAGCAGCTCCATCACGAACTAGGACTGTTACCTCTTCACGACTACATTCGCAGGATCGCTCGTCGTTTCTTTTCCACGCTGCAAGAAGTTCCAGGAGCTGTGCATTATAACATCGGCGTCCGCACGCGCCAGCCCTCACGCTTGAAGAGGAAACTACCACAGGACCTGCTTCTAAGTGATACATCTGATTCGAGTGATTCTAGTGCTTGATGTCTGTCTTACACCTTCAATATTGACGTAATTTCTCAGAGAGTATTATTGGAGTTCTAACTTAATGTAGTTAGGGGGCGGCCTGCTAGCCTACCCCAGAGTGTTATTGTTCTTATTGTACTGTTACCTTCTTTTCACTCTGATCTGTAAAGCATTGTACTGCTGATCGATCAATAAAAATTAAAAAAAAAATATCTTTTTTCTGGGTGAAGCCAGATCACAAAAACTGGAAGAAACAAAAGCACATGTTAAATATGAGCGTAATGTTGAAAATGTGGTACAGCTTTCTTATAAACTGTCGGAATTTATTGGAAAAAATATGAAAAAATTTAGTGATGGAAAATTTATGAAACAAAGCTTGCTAGTTTCTGCGAAGGAATTTTGTCCCGATTTAGCCGATTTCTTTGCTTCAGTCTCTCTCGAGGTACATAAAGTAAAGAGATGTATAGAATAATTGTGTTGTGATATGGAAGGACAATTAAACACCAAAATAAGGTCATCAACATGTGTGTCTCTAGCTCTGCACGAATCGGTGGACAGATCTGAGGAGGGGCGCTTAATTGTATTTCTTAGGGGAGCTGATGACGAATTAAACATCTTATTTATGACACAATGGCAGCTGTTGGATGGTCAACTGTTAGTTGCAGACTTATATCATTTCTCTTGCTTGCGTTCCGTGTTCACAATGAACGCCATACTTATGGACAAATATGCAGATCTTCTAAAGCAACTATATGACACAGTGCCTTCGCAATTTGAAGATAGACAAAAATTGAGGCAAATGTCAAATTATTTTGCACTCCTTTGAAGTTTCCATATAGTAAGGCCCCACACGAGCTACAAATGGAACTAATTTTACTGCAAAACTCCACGAGAAGGAATAATGAGAATTATGTAAACCTTTGCCCTGTAGTGATCACCAGAGCAACTAATTTAATAGCCGTCTTTGGATCTACATATATCTCCAAACAAACCTTTTCAAAGATGAAAAAGTGAGTATCGCGGCAGGATCAGAGACGTTCACCTTGCTTATCCTTTGAGACTGTGCACTACATCTTTTGCACCACACATTACCTTTTAAAACATAACTTATACCACATAAATCATCCTAAGAAACATTAGTTAGTAAGGAGTAAACGATGAGTGTGAACGCTTATCATTTCCTATACGTCAGAATGATAGCGATGTTCCGCCACTGGAACTCAGTAACCACAGGTAAACGCGCGATTCTATCACAGCGGGTGGAAGGAGTGATTTCAACCTCCCCTTTCCTGCTTTAATTGAGCAACCAGGTACAGAGCATGCCGGGAATGTTGACGTAATACTGTGTTTTAACCCAAGCTTCCACTGTTGGTTGTCTGAATTCCTTCTTCAGACAGGTTGTAGTCAATGACGGGTGTAATAATCTTTCATGTCAGTTCTTCCGTTCTGATTTGCGCTCGCTTCATAAGCTATAAACAGTAAAGTGTAACGCAGTTGAATACCTTATTTTATCTTCCCTCCGTGAGAAGTATTTACTGCCGTTTTCAATATTTCCTTTATTATGAGAAAACGTAGGCTTTTATGGATGGAGTCAATAAAACTGGAAAACATTTACAGCATATTAAGCCGTGGTGTCCTAGAGGTATATCATCCAGACGTTTCATCCATAACAGTGGATATACTCAGCGGTGCGATCGAAGTCACCACGGAGAAGTTCAAGTTGCGCCTACCAGCCGACCGACAAAGTGCTGGTGGTATACTGATGCAAATCAAATCAATCTAAATTTTAATTGGTTGGGGAAAACAGTTTGAAGTCAATCTCCTCTTGACGGGGTTAAATATGGAGCTTAGCTTTTTGCTGCTGTAGGAGTTGCTCCGGTGTGACCTCGATTGCCAGCTAGCCATGCGGGAGACCCGAGATTGTATTAAGCGGCAGCTTTTGGGCTCACATTCCCCATGAGAGCTGAGCAGGACGTTTTGATGTTCTGGTAATTTTGCGTGGAATTTTGCAGCCCGGTACCTAATTCCAACCTTCACGTATTGAAGAGATTTGTAGCCTCATGGGAAAGAGCGGCCGACAGAGTAAATAGACTGGTTTCTTTCTCTAGGCACTTTGATGTTGTGTGTAGAATTTTACAGACCGGTGCCTAATTGCATCCTTTTCGTGTACAAGAGATGAGCATTCTCATGGGGATGGGCCAACAGAATAAATAGGCCATTTCCTAAAAGAGGTCTTAATCTAAAATTTTAATGCCTTCAAAGTTTATTTGTCTATATTTCGTGTAGAAGTTTTAAGTGGTGTGGACTGGAATGTCAAGCACGTTTGAGGTGTAGAGGTGTAATGATAAAGCTAAACGGATATTGAGACCGTTTGCTTTATTTTTATCTCTATAATAAGCATGTGATGTGTGTAAACTCACGTAATGTCAAAGGTTTCTCAAAGTGTATCAGTGTGCCCATTCAGCGTTTTCTAGCACAAAATTATGGCAAATATTTGCTAATTTAATCAGGGTACGCAAATTTGCTTTTTCAGTTGCCTAGATTTGGACTTAACGCCATTTTATATCACAGATAGATTAGTTTAGACATCCCCATTTTAATGAGATTAGAGGTATAGAGTGAGAGTGCAAGGTCATATTTCTGTAGATAGAGTCAAACTAAAAAGTTCAATGCCTTGGGCGGGATTTATTTTTTAATTTACGTCCTCTAACGTTAAGTCATATCGGACGGTGAATGAATTGGGTGAAATGTTGCTCAAATGAGTCCAGGGTCCAATGAACTTAGAGTTACCCGACATTGCCCTTGAAGGATAAAGGAAACCCTGGAAAAAACCTTATCCAGGTAACTCACCCTGACCGAGATTCGAACTCGGGACCTCTTGAACGTGAGGCAGACACGCTACCATCTACGCTACTGAGACGAACAAACGGCGGGATTCTCCAGTTGCTCTTACTCATTGAGCTACCTTGGCCAACGTGCCGTCCATCCTACTGCAGATTTAGACTTAACGTCATTCCATATCAGAGGTAGATTAGTCTAGACGTCTCCTAACGTAAGAGACATGGAGTGAGAGTGCAAGGTCAGTCAATCATAATAAATGGAGGTTTCTTTAGCACTAGGCCAGGTGTAGGACAAGCTTTGAAAGTTAAAAGGAATTAGATGAAAAATCCATTACCATTACCATAATCTGGACCAGATATCTTCAGTTTACTAGCAATTGCTCGTAGCCATCATACCAGCCTACGGTTTAGACATTGTCTGATTCTATTTACCCTTTAATAAGTAAAGATATATTATTTCCTTAAACTTAAAAAAAAATATTTACAAATGATTTAGTTCCTTTTTTGTGTTTCTACATATTTCCTAGAAAAGTTTTGATTTTAGTTTTCTAAATATTTTCCTGATTCTCTATATATTCAGCTACTTTTCTGTAGAAAATCTTCCCAACCTTCACCTCTTTCTATTTCTGCACTATCATAAGTTCTCTCTCCGTTTTACTGTATAACTGTGTTCTAGAATGCAATAACGTTATAGCATAGTCTAATACATTTAGTACATCTCTTTCCGTTTTTCTTCTTAGGATATCTAAATTCTTCACACCTGACCTCAACCATTTATACTCTACCTCTACCTTGCCCAAATCACAGCAAAATTAAACTGAGGTTGTTCTGTTTTAGGTACGACTTCCTGGTGGTATGGGCGGTGGTACATCACGAAGACCCGGAAGTCTTCAGCCCGGAGGAAAGACCGTGACAATAGCACCTCTTCCACAAGTTTCCTCCGGAACTGGACAGTATGCAGCTGCAGGAACAACCCCGGAAACCTCTCGGCTGGTCATTGGCACCAGTAGTAACAGCAACGGTACCACCCCTTGCAACGACATGGACTTGGGTGCCAAGTTGGATCATCTCCAAGCCGGTGAACCAATTTCTCCTGCACTACCCGGGGACACCGTGTCTTCGCCTCATACAACATACACCTTCACCCGACATGCCATTCGCTCCAACTATATGGACAAAAGCATCGAGGCCAAGAAGAAGGTAAGTTACTTTCCAAAACTGAAGCATTCTGACTTCTATTACCTCAATCATCTGCAAGAAATATGCCCTTACTAAATATGATGTCTACAAATGAGGCAGATTTTTAGTTCCTCTCCTACTTTTCTGTTGTAAGAATTCCACACATATCGAGATTTTACCAGAAATACAAGTTTAGAGAAGAACTAACAGAATGTTAGAAAACATGATTAAATATCGGATAAATATTAGCTATGTATTTCAGTTTTCCATTTCCCAAGGATGCAACACGAAATGTTTAATAAAACTCCTCCCAAATCATCCCTAAATTGAAAAATCGTTCTTAATGTTTTATTTTCTCAAAACTTTTTCTAATGATTTCCTTTGAAGTACATTTTGTTAACAAAATTTGTAATTTAAATCTTCTGGTAGCGGTCTATCAGAGGCTGTTCATTCTCAACGTATTCTGTATAATAGGTAGTCTATATTAACCTAAACCTTGGTTCATAGAAAACCTTAAAGCACACGCTTTCTGTGAAATAACTTTCCTGTGATGTAGATCATAATTGGAATAATCTTTTATTGGTTACAATGCCAAGTATTTGTACTTTTTCAATTATGGGACAAAATTAATTTCCTAATTTATGGTATTTTTACCTACAGGAATCTGTACAGGTGGCATAAAAGTTTATCCCTGTTAACAGGAAATTTGCAGAAGAATAAGGTTGTAATATTATAATTTATAGAAGAGAAACAGAGAAATTCGTGTAAATCCGAGACATCATTTTTCGTGTTCTGGTAAAGTTCATTCTAATGGTAAGCAATTGAATGACTCAAAATATCTGTATGTTTTTATAGACTAACACATCCATAATTTTAAAGAAAAGTTTCGGGGAAGGAAATGGGGTACGCCTGAAATTAGAACTACAAAATCTGCTTATCTTTCTTTCAATTTATGCAAATGTCAACGAAAGGTTTGCTCTACTATTATGCCTGACGTGTGTATTTTATGAAATTACACTTCTAAGAGTACTTCTACTTATATGGGACACAGTCCTGTTCGTTTATGGTCTTCTACGCCATTTTAGATGTCGGCTGAAAGAGCCACAATTATAAAATACAGGGATGGGTGATCAGCCCGGTCTCCGGAATGAGAGTGATGAAAGTAGATGACCGGATTGAGGGCGAAGTAGATGAAAAAAAAAAGGAAATGTGTAGTGTTTAACGCACCGCAGGCGATGGCACTGATGATACATGAGATGAAGATGGAGTACCGGTGGAATGAGATGGCGGGGGAAACCGGAGATCCCGGGGCAAACCCGCCCCAGCGCCGTGTTGTCCACAACAAATCCCACTTTGCGGTCGCCTGGGAAGTAGATGGAAGTAAAGGTGATAATGGAGCAATTGATGGAATGATTGCGGGGGAAACCGGTAGCGGCGTATTCTTCACCAAAAGTTTGCGGTCGCCTGGGATCGAACCCAATCGGCTTTAGCGAGAGTCAAGCGGTCTGACCGCTCGGCCACGGCGCGGCAGTTCTAAGAGTTTGGGAGGCGAATTCAACATAACAAATCATTCGATAAAGCTATAGTGAGTAAATTTAATTAAATCGCCATTCAGTATTTAAAATTAAATAACTAATTGGCTTTATACTGTGGCTGTGAAAATAAATAACACCATTAATTAATTTTAATTGCATTACATAAGCAATTGCATAAACCTTTTCACCATCCGTACTGGAAAATACAGGAATTTCAAGGCTTCAAAATAGTAGTTTCGTTGTAAAAGCATGAAAAGTGTTTACAAAGCTTGCAAAACTGGCTTTTCCTTGAGAGCATCACGAAGTAAAATATTGTAAAGTTACTTATCAGAAAATGCACATAAACACGACCAAAGCTGCAGATATTTAACAATTCGAATATTTAGATATGATCACGCTTGTGAGTTATTAATGGTACAAGACAGAGAAATAAAGAACATTGGGACCCTGGTTGTAATGTACGAAAGGCATCATGTGCTTTGATGATGATGACGACGATGATGATGACGACATAATAATCCTGTGCTGTTACAAACTGACGTGGTTGTCAGGCCCATATAATGGGGCAAAGGAGGGCAATCATCCAGCACGAAGAGGTGATGGGGATTGTGGATCCTCCAAGCGAACAGTTAGATTGCTTGATAGGATAGCTGCCTATCGTAGCTCCTTACTTCCTCGTGATGCCTTATCGGAACTTAAATCCTTACATATATGGGTCGTATTGATTTTGGGTGTATTCCGTGGGCGCGAACAGAGCTACATGCTCCAGCCACTCCACAACGGCAGAGGGCATTCTTATAACATCTATGTATTCAGTTGAAACTTTACTGGAATATGAGAAACTTCTAATTAAAAGTGATTTATGGAATGTTTAGGGATACCAAATAGTTTCAATAGTTCTTACATATACTTTTTCTGTTTTTCTGAACTTCCTCTGAACTCGCAATTAACTCCATTATTAGCTCAAGCTAAGTAATATTCAGAGAGAAAAAAATGTGTATAGCGGAATACCAGCAAATGCTGAAAGGGCATATCACATCCGAGAGCACTGTTTTTTTTTCAATGTCTACAGGTTATATGCCATTGCCAGGATATTAAATTTAGTGCCTGGAGGTAGGAAATCTTTTCTGTTTCATGCGTTTCATTAAAAATTGACGTCTGAGCTTACATGTTGTATAATCAAACTGTAGCCTAATAACTTTCAAGTGAAATTAAAGTACATTAAATATACAATACCATTATGCCAACCCTTTTACTGCCACTTATAGGTAGTACAACGTTTATTAAACTCTAAATGTGTCGTGGGAGGTATGAAACACAACAAATTCACCGAGATTTCCCACTGTCATTCATTTCCGTATACCTGTTTTCTTTTTTGTTGACACATTACGCTTCTAGTACGTAAATTAACCCACATGGTATATACATTGCATACTATTTTCCATAATTTCATTAAGCATTGACACTCCTAACAAGAACGTTGCCCTTGCAGTACCGAAAGTTATGTATGTTATAAGCACAGCAGGTGTAAATGACTCCAAATTCACGTTGGACTTTTAAGACTGTTTCATATATTCGTATTTACAGGTTCAAGTTCCTCTCGGGAAGCAAGCCAGGTGAGAGGACGATAAGAAATTGACGTTTCGGGAGTGTGCATCTCTCCCAGCATAGGATATTTATTAAATGTTATAATACAAATTAATTATAGAATATTACACAAACGAAAACAATGACAAAACACTATCAAAATTCGCATTACTGAAGAAAAGACTGTTTTACGGAAATTAAATGCTAGGTCAGAAGATGGCGTGAGTACAGAAAACTAATTGGGTCAAAGAAACGTACCTACTTAACTTGATTGTCAAGCTGTATTGATCTCTCCTTCTTAAGTCGATGGATTTCCATTTTAGGGCCGGTTTCCAAGAGCAGCTGAACTGAAATCCAGCATTACGACTAAGCGTGCTCCTCTCGGAGGAAATGGCCAAAGCCTCCTTAATTCTCCGCTCCCAGTGACTGTTGCATTTTGCCAAAGATGGTCGTCTGCCGAAAATTGGATCTATGGTCGTCTTCAAAACCAGCCAGCCCAGACTTCTCAGGTTGCATTAAACGAATGCTGCGTTCATGTTCGTTTATTCTGGCAGCGATGGTCCTTCCGGTTTTCTCTATATATGGTGTCGCTTGGCAAAGTGCAACAATTACTGGGAGCGGACAATTAAGGAGGCTTTGGCCATTTCCTCCGTGAGGAGCAAGCTTATTCGAGATGCTGGATTTCAGTTCAGCTTCTCTTGGAAGTCAGCCTTAAAATGGAAATCCGTCGACTTAAGAATAACAAATCAATACAGCTTGATAATCAAGTTAAGTAGTTACGTTTCTTTGACACAATTTTCTATACTCGCGCCATCTCCTGACCTGGCATTTAATTTCCTTAAAACAGTCTTTTCTTCAATAATGCGAATTTTGATAGTGTTTTGTCTTTGTATGTGTGTTATATCCAGTGATTTATTTCGGTTATAACATTTAATAAGTATCCTGATGATGGCAAAGATGCACACTCCCGAAACGTCGATCATCTCTATGGTACATGAAGTTAGTTTTCCACAATTCTGTTCCATTTTCGGGTTTAGCCCTTTTCATCCCCATCTACATAACGCTGTATAACAAAGTTGGAATGAACTGTTACGTAACGTCAATCAAATTTTACTCTTTTATATAAAGCCTTTATCATACACGTTGAAGCCATTACCGTTTCTGACATTAAAAGTTTGAGTAATTTTATTTCACACAAAATGCGTTGATAGCACTGTGTTTGGAATTATGAAATTGTAAAGTATGATTTGTAGTAACGGATCCTCGCCAAATGAGACAAGGGATCTGTCGTTTGAAGTGCGATACACCTAACCAACAGCTGAACTTGACTGACGTATAAAGCGTATATGGTCACAGTCTCTTTGTCCAAAGGTTGTCTATTTGAGGTATATCTGAACGAATATGTTGCTTTGAGAGTAAATTCTTCATCATGTGCTTTGATCTTTTGAAACCAACCTGGTTACGTGTAGGAACACTTTGTAGTCAATGAGAACGATCGACATGCAGAGGATAAAGTGGACAAATGACCACAATGGAGGCGAACTTAGTGTGTGATACTATCTGCCACACCGTGCTTTAAATAAATTGCTACGTAACACAAGAAGATATGGACTAATTTATACACGTTATTTTTAAGAAGAGTAGCTTCCCTGTAGAAAACGGGATGCAATTCCTCAACGCTTATTATGTCCTATGACATCATCGGCTAATATTTGTACAGTTGTTAACAATTTACAGTCAAGTGGTAACTATACTCTTTTCTCTATTTCAACTTCCGGTCCCTACATCTCATAGCCAAAACACTTGTTCTGTCTTTAACTACGTTTTAAGGAACCGGTGCCAAGAGCCTAAACTATATATGACTAGAATGCTTTAGAGCGAAGCTGTATCAAAAAGGGAAAGAGGAAGTAATTAAGTGGACAAAGCCAAAGTACAGACGTGTGCAAATTATTAGACTCAATAGTGAAATGTTTAACATATACCGTTTATTTTCCATTTATTTAAGAGAAATAATATTACAAAATAGTTATTTTAAGCTCCTAGTATTTTGTATGTATTCCTTTAGCCTTTGTTACCATTTTGATGCGTTTAGGCATGCTCTCTACATGGGTGGAGCACTTTTCCTTTATTTCTTCATCTCTGTGCCAAATGCTTATCAGGCCCTCAATAAGCTGAACTTTTGTTATTTTCAATTTTTTTCAGTCTCTGTTTGACAATACCCCACATACTCTCTATTGGATTACATCCAATCGCACCAAAAATAATTTCAGTATTAATTGAAACCTCAACTTGAAGTTTAAATATATTACTTTCAAATATTGGTATGTTCTCATGGCTACCAGGATTTCTTTTTCATAATTTCCATTCCGTTTATATATCATTTTCAGCTCTTTTTGCAAGTTGCTTGGTGTAAGCAGTGCCGTACAAAAGGCGCGGATACTTGCTCCAAGGAAAGAGCTTTCATTGCCAGTAGAGAGCTGCCTGATTGGCGCCTCCTTCATTACCCTCTATAGCCAGCTCCAGCAGTGGGACTGGTATTCTAGCTGGAATTATAAGTACTGTCTACTCACCATAAGAAGGCAAGAGACGAATGAAGGGGAGAGGGGTTTGAACTGTTTATCTGTTCTGTTAGTGGATCTGTTCATTAGGAAATGAGAGTATGAGAGTTATATCAGTCACCCATGCTGCCAGATTTAATGCTTGTAGCAGTAACTGCTACAGTAGATAGGTGTTAAGTAGGGGTGAGTTATTTGACAGCAATTGCGTATTTTAAACGAATCTAGCATCCTGTCATACTCGGAAGGCGAGCATAAACACCGTGGCAACAGCGAAAGTAATCACGTTACATATTCCTCCAGCTTATTCTCTTGTACTGGGTAGACAGTAACTTTTGTGCCTCTCTGTGACCTACCTGCATTCACTGTGTAGCCTTCTACAGTTCCTTCACTTCATCCTTTACTCCTGAGTGGTATTAACAGTACTAGGTCTCCTGCTCAAAGTGCTCGAGGTGTTTCCCTTCGTCGAATGCAGCAGGATCTTTTTTAACATCCGGTAGTATCAAAACCATCCCAATAGTTTTCCTTAAATTTGTTTCGGTTCCTAGTAAACAGGAAGTGTGTTGGTATTTGTTTTTCATACTGCTATGCATTAAATTGTAAAAATAGTCGTCAGGTTTGAGCACTTCATTTTATTTTGCCTTAACACTAATACATGAAAGCTTTTTGAGCAGCGAAAGAATTTTGAGGTGAACAAAATTCCTGATTGAAATAAGATACTGAGTTATTAATTAAACCTAACAGCCCGAAAATACAAGATAACAAAACTGAAACAATAAAAATTACACCAAAGGAACCTGTAACCATATATGAAGTTCCGTTTACCCAAGTTTGAAAGCCAGTAATAAACGTAATTTGCTGTGAGGAGTTCTTAATTAAACTCTAGATGTTGTTCCCATGCCTAACGGCTTTTAGTTCCATGGAAGCAGCCATCTCTTCAGCATACACACTGTTTCTTGTTGAATAAATATAACCTCTATGAATATAAAACAGGTACGTTTTCGAAAGATAAACAAAATATATATTTCATTGAAGTCTCACGTTTGATAGACGTCTTTTATTTTGCAGGCTTTCATTTCAATTATAATGCCTCATCCCTTGCATCGATTTGCTTTTATTCCAGATGGTTGTCGTATAGAAAAAATATTTCTTTACCTGCAGTCATATTAATCAATATTGCTTCCTTTTCCCAGAAATGTATGATTGCTGATATATTCATACATTCAAAGGTGTATAAATGAGAGCTGTTTTGGCACTTTCATTTGGCTTCCCTGCCACTAGTATTTGTGTATATTCCTGATAAAAATAATGGATAAAGTGACATCGTGCTAAGATAAATGTTTCTAAAATTGTTTAACTAAATAGTTTATCCAAACAGGCGTGGTTAGAAATCCTTTCTTGGATAATTTCTTAAAATATAGTCATAAGCTGCTTAGATATTCCCATCGTTTGGTATGAACTAATGAATAACATATATACCCTTGAAGACAAAATGTTACATAAGTTACTGTCACATGACTTGCTCTACTCTTTTGCAAAATATTTTATTTTTTAAAAAGCTTATTCCTCTTTCTACTTCACTTAACGAACATAACGCCCGCCTCGGTAGCGTGATGATAGTGTCTGCCTCACGTTCAAGAGGTCCCGAGTTCGAATCTCGGTCAGAGTGAGTTACCTGGTACGGTTTTTTCCAAGGTTTTCCCTTATCCTGAAAGACGAATGTCGGGTAACTCTAAGCTCTATGGACCCTGGGCTCACTTGAGCGTCATTTCACCCATTCCATTCATCGTCCGATATGACAACGTTGGAGGACGTAAACTTAAAAACAAAAAAAAAAAAACAAAAAAAAAACAAAAAAAAAAACAAGATTTTCTGAAACTAACCTGTTGCTAATTTTCTTGTAGATATAAGGAGAATATAATAATACAGTAGACTTTATGTGGTAAAGTGTGCTAGGAACTGCTCGCTACGGATAAATTTGAAATTTAGACCAAGAAATAAAACTAATGCCTATTTGAGAAAAGTATAAGTAATGGAACATTCAAACAAAAAACAGTTGGAAGTAGTTTATCCTAGATGCGTTGCTTTTAAAGATCGCCATTCTTTGTGTAGTAATATTTTGTCAAATGTCATACAGTTTTTCAGTTATGCAGAAAAGCTCATGCTCCAAGTATTTGCATTTTTCTTCTTGTCCTATAATTTCTTCCTCGCCCGCCGCAGTAGCATACATGCTGGCATGTCTGCCTCACGTTCAAGAGGTCCCCGAGCTCGAATCTCGTTTAGGATGAGTTAGCAGGATAAGGTTTTTCCGGGTTTTCCCTTATCCTTACAGACGGATGTCTGGTAGCTGTAAGCTCCATGGACCCTGGGCTCATTTGAGCATCATTTCACCCATTGCATTCACTGCCCGATATGACGTAACGTTGGAGGACGTAGAATTAAAAAAAAATCTTTCTACAACTGTGCAGTTTGTTTTTTAAGGTGGACAATTTCTTCTGAAGAAGCCTTCTTTGATACTACAGATAATTCATTATCAAGATATTTGAATATTTCTTCTTGTCGTTCTAATACTTCCTTAAGCTGTGCAATGTCAGCTTTAAGAACAGTAATTTCATCTGAAGAATGTTTGCTTGACGTTTTGGCTATCTCATTTTCTAAATACTTACATTTTTCCTTGTCCTAGAAATTTTTCCAGCAACTGTGCAATCTGAATTTTAAGACTACCAATTTCTTCTGAAGCATATTTGTATGCTGTTTCAGAAAGCGTATTCTACAAATATAGGGATTTTTCTTCTTGTCTTTCTAGCATTTTTCGTAGCTGTGCAATGCAATTTTTAAGAACAGAAACTTTTTCTGAAGAAAGCTTTCTTGGTACCTCAGCTAATTCAATCAAAATCGTTATCCAGTTTAGAAAGGTGTTCCTGGTGCACCGTAGTCTGTGCCGGGAGATTTTCTTAGAATATCTAGTACCCTTGTACTATAATATCTATGTAGTACCCTTGGCAGATGCTGAATCTAAATACAAAATTTAGTGTTTAACCAGTTTTTCGGTTTTGAATTTGCAGATAGAATCACTCACGAATGCTACACACATACGAGGGACGTTCAAGTTCTAACACCTCCTCTTTTTTTTTCTTTTAAAATACACGTTGTCTCTTTGTGAATGCGCGAGAGTTACGACTGTTTTTGATACTTAAAATTGCGGCGTTTACATTGCAAGAACAGCGTGTAATCATTCGTTCTCTCCATTTTCGTGGTATGACACCTATTGAAATTCATCGCCAGTGGAGTGAGGAATGTGGTGACGGAACCATGGATGTATCTAATGTGCGTTCCTGAGTGCGACAGTTCTATGAAGGCAGAACATCTTCTGACAATAAATCAAGACAGTCACGACCTCGCACCAGCCGGTCTGACGACATGATCCTGGGAGTGGAGAACATTGTTTTGGAGGATCGCCGATTGTGCATTTTCAGATCTGCATGCAGGATTGTGTGCACAGATCCCACGGAAATACCAATTTTGGAGGCGATGTCTGCAACTGTCTTGATTTGTTGCAACATGGTTCTTCTCAAAATAATCTCCCCTGAATGTGATGCACTTGTCCCAGTGTTTCTGTCAGTCTTCAAAGACATGTTGGAAACCATTTTTGAGAGATCCTTCTAAATCGCCTCCGCAGCCTTCACCACTGCTTCTGATTATGGATAATGCCTCGCACGAAGGCGTTTCTTCAAGTTAGGGAATAGAAAAAAGTCACATGGAGCTAAATCCGGACATTAGGGAGGGTGAGGGATGCACTTCATGTTGATTTTTGCAAGATATTCAGCAACAACATTAGCAATATGTAGCCGCGCATTTTCGTGGTATAGCATCCAGCCTGCTTCACGGAAATGTGGCACCCAATGAAATGTTCAGTACTTCAGAAAGTGATCTTAAGGTAATTCATCGATCCTCTCTCACAATGGCAGCAGCAGTGTTGATGTTTTCTTCCGTAAAAGCAGTAACTGGAGCATCGGGTCCACCTTCCTTTGAAATTTATTATCTCCCCTATTTAACCATCTTAAACCAGTTTCGAGCTGTGCTGTAGGGAAGAACGGACTCTCCATAGGTCTCCTGTAACATTGTATAGCCTCAACTGAAGATTTGTTGAGACGAAAGCAGAATTTCAAAGCCGCATATTGTTCCTCCAATGCAGCGGTAGGCGACACTGAACATATCTGAACTTACCTGGTTCTCACAGGCGGGAACCAGGAGTAGCAACAATGCATATACTACAGCGTGTTTGTTTCACATTAAACTAACAGAATATAGTAAGAGTGAATTTTAGTGCGAATAATTATGTCCGTAAAAACTTATGATCTTTATTTATTAAACAGCCCTCTTATAATAATTGGTACTTTCTCTTAATCCTCGATTTATGTTTTATTCTTGGTGTTTCAACCAATGACGGTATATCATCAGCATATTTTGTCACCTCTTTATATTAATTCGGTTGTCATAGACATTTATGGTTGATGTTACACTAGTGAGGTATACAATACAACTGTGCCAGAACAGCAATGAATTCCTATTTAGAAATAGACCATAAACTTCAATGTATACAGTTACATATGCGTCCAAATGCATCCCAAACGACTTTAGATATAATTTCGATAAATCAAATCCTGTATTGAGATTACTGCTGATAAACAATAACCTGGTGACTAAATAAAAAATGAGCGATACCTTTTTCCTCGTTTGTTTTTGCATTGATTATATTACATTGTTAGAAAATATGGATTTTATGGTTCATTTGTTCTTTTTGTCATATAAAATGTTCAAGTGTGTGTTTTTATTTAAGATAGATGCTCAGTTTGGCTTCCAATTAAACTAATAAATAACATTTTTCATTAAAAACATAAAATAAATAAAACGTTGCCGGTAAGGCCAAGATGAATAATAATATTAGGCAACAGTTGAATTTTCTTCAATTTTCTTCATGTACTCAGAAAATACAACTCGCTTGAACTGTTATACTTTAATTTCGTTTTTAAATTGCTGTTTGTACAGATACGATAATAATAAATTGAGGTGTCAGAGACAGATGCTACCAAATTTGTTTAACCATCTACGTTGAACACCTCCTATAACCTTACGTAAAGTCGTGAACGAATCTATGAAGGTATTGCTGAAGAGAAAATATTATTCAAATATTATATTCGTTGTAGATAAGGTAATCGTGTACAGAAGAAAATTTTCAACACTTTGAGCATGATTTATATGAATTTTGAAAAACATTATATTTAAAAATATCAGATACTAAAACAAAAGTTATAGGATACTTTCGTGAATCTGTACAAATCAGAAATTTTAATTCACTGGTATTTTTAATTATTTATAAGGCCTTCCTAAATGCAAAAGCTTCACAAAGGAAGACGTAGCTTTCATTACTTAGTTTATATTTGTATACATTGTCATTCTAAACTGCACATTCGGTACCACTTGACGAACGGGATCCATCAGTGTAAAGCTTATTGAAGCCTTTGAATTTATCTACTGTTTCACTGAAGAGAGCTTTATAAATGCACACATTACTTTCCCTTTTTTGATTTGCCATTCAAGTTGTATAAACTTTTGGACGAGCTATTTGCCATGGTGGTTTGTTTAGAGTTTTATATGGAATTGTCTTTGGGAGACTTACATTGACTTATTTCAAATAAGTATTTAAACGATAGTAGAAAGGTTTGGGGAATGTTTTTCTTCTCATATAGCTAGCAGAAAGTCGTTTGGAGAAGACATTTTTAACACAGGATTTTCTGGGTTGTGTGATATTTTTGTTGCATGATTATATGTAAGCTTTCGTCTCCTAACATGTAATGGTTCTTGGTTGCTTTCCACAAGAGTGCTAAACATTTGCACGGGTTCTGTAAGCGCCAATATCAATATGTAGGCCTGCTATATAAACAGGATTTAGGGAGTTAAGAAATTGGTTCTTGCTTGAATCGTAAACTATGGCTCCGTAGTCTAACTTGGAATTAAAGCATTATGGGTGACTAGAATCAGATTCGTCAGCCCCCCCCCCCCCCAGTTATTACTGGACAGAGCCTTTATTATATTGATTTTGCACATGCATGCTGCTCTTAATTCTTTGATATGTGGTTTCCAAGTCAGTCAATCATCAAACTTCATTCCCAATATTTTAATTCAAAACTATTTTTCTAACATGGTCTTTCATGACCTAGTTGTTCATGACTACTAAAATAAATTAAAAAGGTTATAGGCTATCACAGAAAATCCCCAATTCAATCTGAGATTGTTATCCAAAACAAGATATTTATGCAAATTTCTAATTTCTGCTATTTAGAAATTGATATAAACCTAGACATGAAAAGACACGTAAAATCCATTAAATGTTAATTTATACGTGTGGGACTATAAAAACCAAGTTAGAGAAGAGCAAAACTTAATAAAACAACCGCAGTTCCTGTTATAATTAAAATTAATATAGTCAGCAGACAATGACAATTTTAAGAACGGTTAAAAGCTGCTCAAAGAAGGACCACATAAAGGCGACGTCATCCGTGAAAAATTAGGAATTTATAATTTAAAACAGAAGATTGAAAAATGCGGGGGAGAGGGGGACACTGCTTCAGGCGGATGGATGAAAATAGAATTCCAGTAGTTGCAAACAAGTATAGACCCTTAAAAAGAAGAGATTGCGACGTCGGAGAAAAACATGGAGGTATTTCGAGCATATTCCCTAGTAATGAAGTGCAGAAGGAGAAATTATTTGAGTTCATAAGGCTAATTATATCTCTCCATCTTGATTTTCAAAACAAGATCCAATATTAGCACAAAATAATCTCATAAGTTCACTTAATTAACGCAAAGCTGTTATTTGTAACATTGAAGAGGAAGAAATATCTGTGACTTGAAAGAAAATTGTGTTTCTTAGCCTGAATTTGACATTCTGTTTCCTTTGATAGCTTAAGAAAATGGTGAGACAGATTGTGGCTTGAATAATGCAAATATGTTGCTTTATAGAGCTTTGCTTCTGTTACTTTAAAGATATGTCTACAGTATTGTGTGCTTGGAGTTAAAGCATATCCTATATGATTTGATTAACTATTGTCAAATGTTAGTGAAATATTTTACAGTGATCATTATATATTCACAGCTGTAGTGATAATTTTATTCTGCTATCATTATACCGGGAGAGTAACAAGTAAGCCCCACTGTTGCAATTCTATGAGGTAATACTTTTTAGAAATGCTGTGAGATATGAACATACACTCACATGATATCAAATAAAAGCTGCGAGTTTCCTTTTTTTAAATAGCAACATTTCCTTTTTGCTACATTTTCCAGTCATCAAGTCCCGGAATGTACAAATAAATGCCCTTTCAAATCGCAATTTAAATTTATTAGGATCTAACTGCGTGTGTACTGAGCAAAGGTAAGCGTATCATTACTTCAAACTGAAGGTAGGTTTTGAATTAAACAGTACAGTAGCCTACTTCAATATGTGGCTTTGAATACCAAATAAAAACAAAAGCTAAGCTAATAAGGACAGCAATGCTTACTTCATTGTAAAATCTTCCTTATATGTTCTGTGATATTCCTGAAATAAATTAGTCATGACAGAACTTAAAAAATACAACGAATTGAAATACTAATGGTGAGTAGACATATGGTGATAGAAGCAGGACCCATGCAATGCATCCAGAACGAAGGATTACTAATTCTACGATAAGCTAAATTTTGAAAATATTCAATGAAACTGGAAGTGTTTAAAATAAGGCAAAATTTAGAAGAAGAAACGAGTTAGAGATGGTGATAAAGATCTTGCTGTTTTATTATCAGTGGAAGAAAACTCACATTTATCTACTCACCAGCACGTTATGGAACGTAGGTGTTAAATCCATAAATCATGAATTTCCAGGAAGATGAACTGGCAGAACAGAAGTGTTGAATGGCCGCTAAGATCTCCTGACCTAAAACCCTTATACTTTTTCTTTTGGGGAGATTTAAAGTGGAGATTTGCAATGACCGATGCAGAGATCTTGAAGAGTTAATGCTAAGAACTAGGCCAGAAATTCAGCTAATAGGCCAACAGTGTTGCTGGAAGCATTAAGTCATTTCAGAGACAGACTTTGGCATTGTTTGGCAGTAAATAGACGGCAATTTGAGAATCTTTTGAGCCACCAGCACCACTAATTATGTTGTTGATGTGTTTTCTTTGTTTAAATTTCATTTGCTGTAATAAGTCCTAATACATTTATATTACAGTTCAAGAAACATCTGCCTCTAAGTTACGAGACCTGAGGACCCAAAAATGTAACCATTAAAGAAAACGTCACGTCCTATTCACAATCATAATAATATAATAACATGTTGATATTTTACTGCTTTTCTGCAAACCATCACATCACAAAACTATACCCACAAAGTTAAAAGCATTGTTTCATACTTTTACTCACCCCCTATAATGTTTATCCATCCAATAAAAATAATTGTTGAAAATGAAAAAGTTTTCGTAAATAAATGTATTAAAATAGATAGGTATTAAAAATGATGAAGAAAAAGCTAAGAATTGAATATAGTATTCATTCAGAATACTTTTGTTGAAAAGAGTTGAAGATTAGTAAATGTAAAACCTAATAACTTGAGGCGGTCCTTGCCCGTAAAGCACCTCGTTCAGCCCTCCCGGCACTCAACACCTCATAAGATATGACATGTGATAGGCGAGGACTACGGATGGGAGGTTTCCAACAGGTCGGGGTTTTTCTCAGGGTAGGTTTGCATGAGTACTCGCTTTTTGAGTTCCAGGGAGTGGGTGCGTCCTGACAGGGTGTGGGTATTATCACATATAAGACACCACGACCTTTGAATACCAAGTTTATTGTTATAATTAGTCCTCTCCACTCGCCACTATTGACGATGTTGTTCGCACATTAGGCGCGAGATTTGAGACTTTCACGTTGTTGCGCGCATGACACGACTTATATGTATCGGAGTACGCGTTGTTCCTAAACGTGGGTAGTAAATTACTTCGCATAACGTAGTATTTCCGGAGGATTGTTAAACAAAAGAACAGAGTTTGGTCACATCTAAATGACGTTGTAACGAGTGCAGTTTCTCTCATTCGCAACCACAGAGTGTTCGATAACCACTTAATGTGAGTTACTCCGTCTATCCACGAACGCGGACTCTGAGGAAATTTCTGTACTTGTTGCCTTCATCACACGCCGAAACAGAGTGATTTTTCTAGCAAACATCGGCTGTCGCCATTACACGAATTTCCCCTTCCTTTCGCCGAATTTTGGACACTTTAGAGGTCATGTGACCGGTTGCTTGTCCCTTATAGGTTGTGTTTTATCCCTACTCTTGAATAAATAGCAATTTCTAGTGCATGAGGCATGTATTCCTGGCGAATTTCTCTTTCCCACAGTCTAGCTAATTAATGCATAAGCATGTTTGGAACTGTGTGCCTTAGATTCCAGAGTCTATTCTCTCGTCACGTATTATTTTCAGGTCAATCCTTATGCTGGCGCCGAGGGTCTACCCTTGGAGGATCCCACCTTTGTCGGCAAGAAATACCCAAAGAACCTGTCTGTGCGGGACAATTTTCATTTTGTCCTCTCCCTTAAAACGTTGGGTTCATGCTTTTAATAATATATATTGGGATTGCCTGTTTAGTACCTGCACTTGTATGCTTAATCATTATACTATATTTATTATAACTTTAATTCCTATTGTGGCATCTATCCGCCCTTAATTATGCATGTAATCAGACTTTCGGGGTTATTATGATGATATAGCCTAACAGGGACGGTATCAAACTGTTAATTTATATAAATTTTAGAAAACGATAAAGTTTATCTATTCTAATTGTATGTTGTATATAAAATGTTATATATTTTTTCCCTTTATAAAATTTTCCATAATCAGGGAAAGTATTATAATATATCAATTTATAACAATTAATTTTCCAATCACAGCAAACGTGCACTAAATTTTACCTAAAATATTAGAAATACAGATTTTAATATCTTAGTCTACAAAATGTTTGAACGAACTTTTTCCAGGTGATTCGAATGCTTTTCGTGGTGGTGGCAGAGTTCTTCGTGTGCTGGGCACCCCTACATGTGCTCAATACTTGGTACACTTTCAACCCCGAAGCTGTGTACGACTACGTTGGCAGCACTGGGATCTCCCTTGTACAGCTGCTGGCCTACATCAGTTCCTGTTGTAATCCTATCACATATTGTTTCATGAATCGCAAGTTCAGACAAGCATTCCTCGGTATCTTTGACTGTTACCGATGTTGGGGGTAAGTAATTATCACTTTTTGTCTTATATTTATGGTTTAAATTGTATCAATGTGAAATATATGACTGGTATATTAATTCTTAGCAGAGCAGTATAATAACTGAGGACGTTAGTTAAAGCTAGCCTCACTTTATTTGGCTCTTAAGAGGTTAGACTAGCGTTAACGGTACACTTAACACCCTCTTGCACTACAGAATAAAATCTAAACCGTCGAATCGAATCACAGTTGAACTGCTGAGTCACATTCAAAACTGAACTGCACTTGGCGCTGTACACTGAATGTTCACTGTCCATTGAAGACAAGCTCTTAACTGTCCTATCTAGTTCACTCAACTCTGCTGATCACAATTTGAACTACTGAGTCAGAGTTCATAGCTGAACTGTACTTGGCGCTGTACACTGAATGTTCACTGTTCATTGAAGACAAGCTCTTAACTGCCCTATCTTAGTTCACTCAACTCTACTGATCACAACTTGAACTGCTGAGTCAAAGTTCACAAGTGAACTGCACTTGGCGCTGCACACTGAATTTTCACTATGCATTGAAGACAAGTTCTTCACTGTGCTCTCTTAGTTCACTTAACTCTACTGATCGTAACTTGAACTGCTGAGTCACAGTTCACAAGTGAACTGCACTTGGCGCTGTACACTGAATGTTCACTATGCATTGAAGACAAGTTCTTAACTCAACTCACTTAACTCTACTTACTGACTGAGCAAAATTTTAACTGTCCACAGGGCATGAGCCAGTCCCGACCCAAGACAGAACGTTCTCGAAAAGGAGTATTCTTGAAAGAGTCGAAAGGATATTTTTTGAACCGAAATATAGCACATAACTATGGCTTTTGTCCGGGCAACTGTTCATCAAATGGACAAAACATTAATGCAGATGGTCCGCTCTATTTGCTGCTCCACGTCAGATAATTAGCTTCCCGGCTGCGGTGACACTAGTCTTATAAAGGCTGTCACAACTAATTAGTTGAACAACTTATTAAAGCAATATTTGATGCTCTTATTTTTGTGAAAACACCCTCTTGTTCAAATCAAGAAAATTATGGTTTAGAATGTCAAAAGCCAATGTCATGTGATAGACAAGCAATACTGTTTTACTTGAAGGAGTTTAATCTTCTCAAAAATTAACGGATTGGCAGATAGATAAAACATAATACTTTTACCTTGAAAAATATGTGCAGAAAAAGGAGTAACAGAAAGGTAAAGCACAGACAATTTTGAAATAAATTTAAACATTTAGTAAAAAATAGGAACACATTCGTTTCACCCATATAACCCTTTCTACTCGTGCACAAAAATTCTTACAAACGCTTATTTCGTCCTTTAATTCATGTTAAATTCAGATAAATGTTTCTAGAAATTTTCTTACACGTGCAGGGTAAATATAGGAATACAGTGGGATTTAAGGGATATCAAATGTTTTGAAGCTGGTTGTCATGTGATATATTTGAAACTTCTTTTACTTTACGTAACAAACACATAAAAAAGACAAATCATGTATTCTTGTTTGAATAAAGTATAATCTGAACATATAATATTAAATATATTTCACTCGAGAAAAAATGCAAACCTGAAGAATGTGACTTCTAGGGAAAGTCGAAAAAAATTCAAATCATACTCATTTTTCATTAAACTTCAGAGCCATTTGTGAAAACGAATCAATATTTTTGTAAAATACTCTACAAAAGGTGTATTCTAAAGTGATAAGTCTATTTTGAAAGTTATTTGTGTTGCATTCTTAAACAATAATGCACTTAAATTGCAACCTGGTGTCCCACTGATTTCTCGTTTTCTATTAATGCTATTCACAGCAATGTAACACGTAATACCATATATTTTTCTAACAACGTTTTTGTTTATTTGTTTGTTTATTTTTATCCAGCGTTTCCAGTGATGCCTCGGTATGGAAATTTTTGGTGGAATGCCATAACCTCTCCGGGGAAATATTTGGGATAATTAATCTGCAGGAAGTAAAAGAAGCATCCAAGAAAAAATAGGTTAAAACAGTTGCAAAATAAGAATTACATTGTGAAACACGTGCCATAAAACAGGGTAAAAAGAGAGAGGGCAGAGAAAGAAGTGTGGGAAGGTAAGGGATTTGAAAGATGGCGAGAAATAGGGAGAGGGTTCGAGAATTAGATATATAAGCAAGGCAAAAAATGAAATATAGAATAAGAGAGTTATGGAAATTGCAGAAAGGAATAGAAAATAGATCGTGAGAGGTGGGGAAGAAGATATAAGCAAGTGTGATGAAATTATTTTTTTGTTTGTGTGTGTAATTTACTTCCTCCAACTTAAGTCATATCGGACAATGAACGGAATGGGTGAAATGATGCTCAAATGAGCCCAGGGTTCATGGAGCTTAGAGTAACCCGACATTCGTCTTTCCGGATAAGGGAAAACCCCGGAAAACCCTTCTCCAGGTAACTCACCCTTACCGAGATTCGAGCTCGGGAACTCTTGAACGTGAAACAGACACTACCTCTACGCTACCGAGGCGGGCAAATAATTAATAGGAAGAGGGGTTGAAAAATGTAGCAAGTGAAGCTTAATAATTGTAATAGAGAAAGAGGATGCCAGAAAATTGAAGCTGTGTAAGTGAGAAATATAGAGAAAGTGAGGTTAGGGATATCAATGATAGTAATGAGAATTTAGAAAAGATGATAGACAAGGAAGGACTAATTTTAGGCAAATACCAAAACACTGGCGCAAGATAAACTAGTAAAAGCAAATCAATATCCATTAAAAGGAGCAAAGAGGTATCAAGCATGCAACAGTACTGAAGGGCTTTCCTCCTAGAAAAAGGGACAGGGCCAAGCTCAGGGTTAGCCGGAGAGTGATTGTATCAGTCAGATTGTCCCACAAAGTTATTGAGTAAAAGTGTGTTAAAATGGTAGTGTAAGACCTATGGACACAATAGCCATGCCCCATATTGTTTAACGAGTAATTATTTTGTTGTCTCCTGGTGAGATATGCAGGCAAATCACTGACAAATGCTTATGACAAGCGATCGCCACAGGCTGACATTAATGACGTTCTCTCCCACAGTTTGTATTGTTGCTGCTGCTGTGGAGTGCGTGGTGCCCGAAGAGAATCCCGAATGGCAGTGCTGCAGAGGGACGGCGCTGTGCTGGGTGGAATGGGAATTAATAACTCCGATGCTTCCGGGAACGATTCCACTATGTTCGCTGGCAGAGCTAGCACTGGTGCCAGATCCGGTAAGTTTCATATCCGGTTGGAGGGAGGCTCATTGTGGGCAGAAGTGTGGTACAGAAACCAACAGCATTGCCATTAACTGATAATTTCAATCCTCTTGTGTTCATGGAAATTACACTAAAGCAGTTTGCGTCTATGGAATCTGCAATTGAATATGAGAAACTTGTTTTTGGTTAACAGTTATTTCTAGAGGGAGGACTTTTATTCGAAATGTTTGTTAATTTCAAATAAATATCAGCGTTTGTGCAAGAAGCATTGATGTTAATGAATTGATTTATTTTTTGTTTTTCTTTTTCCTTTTATGGTTTAAGCAAAGTGGCCTGTTCAGGCCTCATCATCTCCGCCTTGATCGTCCAGGGTCGCGTCGTCTTCTGTTCTTTACGATAGGATAACCTTTGGTATTCTGTCATTCAAACTATTCAGGTGTTTTTGTTTATTGCATATATATTTAATCATTTTCTAATTTTATTTTATCAGTTCTGCATATTTTAACAGCTCCGCGCCGTAGCCCAGTGGTTAGACCCTCGACTCACACCAAGGCGGCCCGGATTCCATCCCAGGCGACCGCATAGGAAGATTTGTGTTGGACGACACGGCGCTGGGGTTGTTTTTCTCTGGGAACTCCGGTTTCCTCCCCATCATTCTCCCAATTGCACTATTATCATCTTTCCTTTCTTCTACTCGCCCTTCGTTCATCTACCTTCCTCGCTCTAATTCCGGGGACCGGGCTGATCACCCATCCCTGGACTTCTCTCACTAATACATAGTTGTATTATATATCAATATATAAAATTATATATTATATATAAAATTATATATCAAGGTACTGTAGTGCCCCTAATTTTGTATGGTGTATCTGCATTCCCGGATGTTCTTAATAAAAAATGGGCAGTTAAAAAACTTGCACAAATTCAAAGGAGATTCCTTCTTCGCATAATTCGAGGATATCGTACAATCTCTACTGATGCAGCTCAGATTATAGCTAACATCAAACCTTTGGCTCTCACTGGTTTATCAACAGCAACTATTACGAATTTAAGACATGAACGTGAATGTGCGTCTTATCTGTCTCACTTAAAACTACAAATCCCGGAGCAACCTACCACAGCAGGGCATCCATCAAGTTTTGTAACCTATTTAAAAGAAATATGTAATTTTCATGATTATTACATATATACAGACGGTTCGCGTTACCAATTTGAAGATAATATATCTGCAGTAGGATGTGCTTTTGTTGTTTATGAAAACCAAACGGAACTACCTCACTCTATGTTTAAATTGTCACCTGAATGTTCTGTATTCTAGTCGGAGCTCTTAGCAATTTAAGAAGCTATAAAATGGTGTACTGTTAATGGGAACAGTGCCCGTATTCTTAGTGATTCACAATCAGCTCTATTCGCTATTAGTGATAAATGCAATTTAAATTCATTATCACATGGAATCAGAACCTTGCTTCAAAACCATCCAGGACATATTAGCATGGGATGGTTTAAAGGACACAGTGGAATTTTAGGTGTAGAGAGAGCTGATTGCTTGGCTAAGAAGGCTGCAGAATCCAATCTTCCTGTGACATACTCTTTATGTCCTATTTCTACTGTAAGGAGAATAATACAGCAACATATTCTTGAAGAATGGAACCAACAGTGGCTAACAACTCCAAATGGAAGTTTAACAAAAACATTATTTTCCCCTAGTGTATATGACAGAGGAAAATGTGAAACTCTTGTACGAAATTTTGTTTTGACACAATTTTTATGTGGACATGGTAAATTTGGTGAATACTTATCACGCTTTCACTTAACATCTAACCCCAAGTGCATGTGTGGTGAAGAATTTCAAACTGTGGTTCATCTCCTTTTCTGTTGTCCCATTTTCTGCAGAGGGACTCTCTAGGAACTGAATTTTCTGCTCCGCTCACATCTTTGCTAATGAAGCCACAACAGTATAAGTACTTCATGATGTATATAAACTCAGTGTTTAAACATTTGATATAGTTTAAATTAATATGCATCAGATTAAAATATAATTTCCTCCTTCTAGTATTTAAATATTTTTGTTAAAATTGTATATTTTTATGTATAAACTCTAACCCTACTATACCACTGTGTAAAATAGGGTTCAATAAATCTGGATAAATGCAAGAATACGTAGTTGTGGCTCCTTCACCCGACATTACGGGTAGATGGCCTATACAAAGAGGTCTGAAAATGAATATAATATTTCTTTTCTGTCCAAGGTTCACTACCATGTGTCAGGACCGACCGGTATGCCATTATTTTATATAACTTCACCTTAGTGTCTATTCGAGTTGTTTCTAATCTTCTTTCAATTTTTCTACCTGCTAAATTTATTTGTAATACCTTTATCAATATAATCAATGCCGCAGTATAATTTAATTACAATCCAATTTACATTAATCAAAAATATCCAAAGTGTAAATTTTTTACATTCTACTTCCCCCTTTAAGACTCCAATGAATCCACATCAGTGCTTTTTAAAAATTCCATGTTTCATAAGGGATAATTACTTTGATTTTAGCGCTTTCTGATTTTAATTGCATATGAAAAGGCTTTCAAATAACTATTCATAATGTTTTACTGAATATTAGAAGTTTAACGGTCAAATACAGAGTGATTTATACAGAACTGATATACAAGGCATGTTTTTAAAGTCAGTACCGTTTTGCGACTCCGCCGCTGCAGCGCTACGGTCGGCGTACCGCGCATGCGCGCTGGTTACCTACACCTCTTGTCTACACACTGACGCCATTACAGTCTGATTCTTCATTGTATACATTGGTTACTGAGTGTTTAAGATGCCTCCGAAAATCGTTAGTCCCGCCGATTGTGAAGTACGGGCTGTTACACGAATTCTTAGTGCTAAAGGCGTAAAACCGATCGATATTCATCGTGAGATCTCTGAAGTTTATGGACAAAACATTATGAGTGATGCAATGGTAAAGAAATGGGTAAGAGTATTTAAAGATGGCCGCACATATGTGCATGATGAAGAACGGAGTAGGCGTCCTTCGTTCGTTACTGAAGATTTGGTGCAGAAAGTGGACGAAAAGGTGAGAGAAAACAGCCGCTTTACAATTTCAACATTGTGCGACTATTTTCCTCAATATTCTCGTAGTGTTTTGTATCGCATTGTGATGAACTTGAAGTATCGGAAATTGTGTTCACGTTGGGTTCACGAAAATGTTGAAGGATTTACACAAAACTCAACGTTTAGGCAGTGCATTGACTTTCCTTGAGCGCTACCACAATGAAGGTGAAGATTTTTTAGACCAAATTGTTACTGGTGACGAACCATGGGTGGCCTACGTCACACCAGAATCGGAACAACAATCCATGGAATGGCGACATTCATCATCACCCACAAAAATTAAATTTAAGCAAACAATTTCTGCCCGGAAAATCATGTGCACAGTTTTTTGGGGACAGAAAAGGAGCATTGCTAATGGAGTTTCAGCCTCGTAATGAGACAATCAATGCAGCGTCTTATTGTGACACATTGAACAATCTGCGCCGTGCAATCCAGAACAAAAGACGTGGAAAGCTGAGTAAGGGTATCGTTTTGCTGTATGACAATGCCCGTCCACATGTGGCTAATCGGACCATAGATCTCATTAAATCTTTCGAATGGGAAACTAGATCATCCTCCATACAGCCCTGATCTGGCGCCCAGCGACTACCATTTGTTCCTGCACTTGAAGAAACATCTGGGCGGTCAGTGACTTCAAGACGATAACGAAGTCAGAACAGTTGTGATACAGTGGTTAACACGTCAGGCAGCAGAATTTTATGAGGAGGGTATTCATAAACTGGTGCCACATTATGACAAGTGCCTCAATATTCACGGAAATTATGTAGAAAAGTAGATTAAGGTACAGGCTTTCATGTGAAAATACAATTATTGCGATATCTGTGCACGTATTCTTTTAATTCCAAAACGGTAGTGACTTAGAAACCATGCCTCGTATTTCTTTCATTACTTGTTTCAAAACGAATTCTGCTAGCAACAACTTATTATATACAAAATATAGAGACATTCTGGGAGATTATATACTTTATAGCAAATGCTCAAAATGTCCTCCATACAGCAAAACGCACAACTCAACACATCTTTCCATGTTACTGGCCACTCGCTGGAAGACTGTTGTCAGTAGCTTGACTCTCCTGCGTGATGTTCTGCTTCAGATCGTCCAAAGTCTGGGGACGTTTGGTGTAAAACCTATCCTTTAAGTAACCCCATAGAAAGACATCCAATAATGTCAAATCCGGATATCTCGGTGGCCACAGGTTCCAGTAAATTATCCGGTTGTCAAAAAAATTGCAGTTGATTCTTAGGATTCACTTTATATTTGGCATGTAGCGCCATCTTGCTGAAAATATCAGCTGTACATCGTATAGTTACTCAACAAAATCCACGAAAACCAATCGGTACTCAGCAATGTTCACTGTCGTTTTTTTAGGTCCCAGTATTCTCTGTGCAGATATTGCGCACCAAATTCCGATTTTAACCGGGTGCATAAGTGCTTCAAGGATGACATGTGAATTTTCGATGGCCCAGAGTTCTGCGAGTTCACATAACCGGATAAACAGAACCATGCTTCATCTGTGACCCATGTGATGGACAATAAGGCAGGATTATGCACAGTAAACGTCTGAAACCAACGACAATAATTAAATATTTTATCTTTATCTGGTAGCTGTAGCAAATGAACAACGTAACCCATTATGGCTTTAGGCCTGCATTTGTCACAGCTCTGAAACATTAAGTAAGCCTACCCGGTCTCCTACGACAAACGTTCTAATGATTCTTTGGGTGACTGCTCCAGCCATGCTGTTACTTCAAAAACCGTGGAAAGACTACATCAACGATGCTTGCCTTTTTCACTCACCAGAGATCCAGTTGTTTCTAACCTTTTTGAGAGTTCCAGTATTGTGTTTCATTTGGGAGGACTGCGGAACACCAAACTCTCTCTGGTATACCCTTTTAGTAATTGAATTCGTAATCCAGTATTGCCTCACAAGGAAAAAGTCGTTGATTTAATGAGTACTGCATTTTCATGTTGGCTAGAACAAAATGTCGAAAACAACTGCCAACAATAGCAGTTAGGAGTAAAACATAAACATCTGTGCATCTAGTGACAAGGAATCGAAACTCCAGAACATAATGCTTAATTTGGTGCTAAAATTGTTTCATTGAATGAATTTTCAAAGGAATAATTAAAGTAAGAAATGTGTCAGTTGTATTTAAATTACTCTAGTAATGAAAAACAGCTTTACTTCAGATAAAAGGGCATTTATAATTATGAGGACTGTGGACATTACATTGCTGGATTCAATAGAGCTTCAAACGCTGCACAGAGGATGAATATTATCATATCGATAAATGAAAGACACCAAATGGAAAAGTAGGATATAGACATGTAAAAAAGCGGAAATGTCGGTTTTTCCATTTTCCCTCCAGATTTTCATTTAGTTTCACCTGTAGGTATATTTCCTTTCAGAGTTAATAATGTACACAAATTTCTGTTGCAGGGGAAAATGCATAAATTGAATTTGAAATGCCAAAAGGCTATTTTGACTTTCAAGTATGGTAATAAATTATTATCTTTTGATATAGCAAATCAGTAGCTATCAAATCATAAAGTGTCTGAATCAATATGGGTAAGCACCTAGAATTTGAAATTGATGTAAATGTAAAGGTGTGTTTGTTTCAGAATAAGTCTGGAATACCTGAAGCAATTTCAAGCAATACAGTGCACATAACCTCCAATCTCGTACACGTTTATTTCTCATATCCCCCGTATATACGAGGGCTGTTCAATAAAGAATGATAACAGCTTCTTTTGACAATGTATCTTTATTCATCCCCATTATTTTGGTGGTCATTCTCAAAATATTCTGCCCTGATTGCGATGCACATTTCCCAGCGTTTCTGCCAGTCTTCAAAGACATGCTGGAAACAATTTTTGATAGATCCTTAAAAATGGTCTCCACAGCCTTCACCACTGCTTCTGATGATGGATAATGCCCCCCACAAAGGAGCTTCTTCAAGTTAGGGAATAGGAAAAGGTCACATGGGGCTAAATCCGGACTATCGGAAGGATGTGGGATGCACTTCACGTTGATTTCTGCAAGATGCTCAGCAACAACGTTGGCAATATGCGGCCGGGCATTATCGTGCTGCAGCATCAGGCCTGCTTCACGCAAATGTGCTCTTTTGCGCCCGATATGGAGTTGCAAAGTTTTCAGGACATCCCTGTAGCATTGTCCAGTTACTGATGTGTGTGCAGATACAACATGCTGATAAACCATTACATGCATATGAAAGAATGAGATGACCAGAACCACTTTTGCTTTTTTGGGGGGGTGTTGGTAATGAAGGATATTTCCACACTGAGCTTTGCTGTTTGCTTTCAGGATCAAAATGGTGTAGCCAAGTGTCATCAGCAGTGATTACGTTTGAAAGAAGCTTCAGATCTTCCTCTAACATCAACTTTAACTGCATGTTACCTCCATTGTAGCGGTAGGTGATACTAAACATGTGGGAACTTACCTGGTTCTCACAGGCGGGAACGAGGAGTACCAACTTTAAAACTACTACGGCGTGTTTATTTCACGTTAGTCTAAGAGAATATAATAAGTTTGAATTTTAGAGCAAAAAATTATGACCGTAAAAGTTAAGATCATTCTTTATTGAACAGCCCTCGTACCACCTTTAAAATTTAATGCCATATGCGGCGTATATGACCAAATCTGTATTTGTTATTTTTTTTTATATATTTATGCTTGTCTGTCCACTAATTACGTGCTAACAACTCTGTTTCTAAGCGGACTTTGCTAGAGAAGTGATGACTGGAAGCTTCGTTCCAGAAGTGGTGGTGCTGGAGGCCGAGGATCGTGTTTAGCAGCGCCGGGGTCGTCGGGGAAGATCGTTGCTGCCTACATCACTCTGGTGGTGGAGTAGTAGAAACTCCTTCAGCCGGCCATGGCGGTTCATTCCGTTACCGCATAACATGGCGGCGCTCCAACAACCAGACGACCCCTGCATGCCGCCATTATGCTGGTCACGGTAGCACCTGCGGCTGCGCCCTCTGCCCTCAGACCAGCTCGAGTTCAAGTGATCTATACTCCTGAGCGTATCCTAGAATTTTTCATGTAAGTGCTTCATGACAAAGGTTGTTGCTTGGCTTTTAGTAATGCTTCTCTTTTGCTGGGTGTTATTTAGAACACTAGACTCTGTATAAATTACTGAGTAGTGGGAACACATTAGGTAGCACCACAAATTTAAAGGCACAAATATTTAAAAATTAAGCACTTCATTGAAAGTATAACAGGGGTTATTACACTAGGTAAAGGGGTGTAGATGAGTGCACTGAAATTGTTTATGAACCCCTCTGTTTTTTAACTTTCGTGGCTAAAAGCCTGGTGTGTAAAAAAAAAATCTCATCAGATGTAGGTTCGAAACAAATAGAGCAGAACATCTCGTATTAACCGTTGTTGCTGCTGCGAACTGCATTATGGGACAAAATTAACCTTTTAATTCTGTTTAGTACCAGGGAAAATTCTTTGAATTACGCTTAGCGAACAGAGCAAGTAAAACAGGCATACCCTTGCTGAATTCTGAAAATAAAAGGAAATAACATTTTAAGCAAATGTTCGTTTATTGTGTACTTACTTTACAAATAAATAGAGTACTTGACATCTGTTAGGTACAAACTGGTTATGTACAGTCACTCAGAACAATTAGTAAAATGGGTACTTTTATTTAACAGTTTAGACAAAGTGTTTGAAGCAAAATGAAGCAGTGGATTTAATATTAAATAAATAATACAAGTCAAGACATCTAAATATTCAACAAGTGTGTTCCCGAAAAGAGACTAATCCTTGTTTCACATCAGCTTGCCCCGTATCTCTTAACGGTCACGTGACCTTATCACATCTCATTGGCTGCTATTGTGATATAGACTGTTGTGCGGTAAAAATTAGTTCGTTATTTAACATGGTGATATATTTTTATATATTGGAAGAGAATTGTCAGATTTATATTTTCGTAACTGTTTTAATGAAATATATTACGCAACAGAGTTGATTTATCTGAAATGCATGTTAATTCTTAAACGAAGTAAGGAGGAGGTTCCTTTGCTCTCAAGCACATGGCACAATAGCCCGTGATTTAGCGGTAGTGATGACATATTTGTTTATATGACTTTTATCACTGACCTTGTTTTGAACTGGATTAGTCATATATCGCCATTCCAAGGTGTGCTGTGCCGAGTGCGAGAGCTAAATTATTTTATTGATCGTTTATTGCGCGTGTACTTATTATATGTATAATGGCAGAGTCTAGCGCCAGTTTTTTGCTGAAGCAGCGCAAGGGAAAACATTTACAAAGCGGCGAAAAAGGAATTGTAGTGCATGTGTTAAATGCACTCACAGAGAAGAATCCGTCTTTGTCAGTGAGAGAAGTTAAACACCTGTGCTCTGAACTGACAGGTGTGTTAGATGGATAGGAACATCGCGACATGAAATTGAGACAACAGGAAAACTTACCACTCCAGGGGTTATACTGCTGTGTGGCGAAGACGTTATTTAAGGACAATCAGACTATACCAGGATACAAATCGCAAAATATACTACTTTGACGAGACTTGGGTGGAAAAGGCTGAAGGCCTTTCATTATAAACTTGTTCCAGTTTCATTGCTCATTCATTCATTTTTAAATTGCTCAGTTTCATTATAAACTTCATTATTTTTGCATGCCTCTACGTTCTTATTCGTATTATTTTATCTATCTTCCTGGCAATTATTATGATGTTAACTGCAGGTTTAAATGTGACGGGAAGGCACCATATGGCCTATGGCGCGAAAGCATTAGCCAATTAGGATGAGGGGGAAGGTAGTTGCACGCGGAGTGATACATGTCAGCGGGGCAAGGTTATATGAAACAGAGATTAGGTTAGATGGATAATCTCCAACAGTTATGTACTTCTATACTCATATGGTTCTCTGAATGCAATGCTTGACTTATATTATGCTTCATTTTTTCATGTTTTTGAAACATGCTGTGATATATTAGTAATCTTTAGGGATCTTCCATAAACATGTTCTCATATTTTGAAATTAATTTCAACCAATTAGCCATAAGTATTGGATTTATTTAAGGCAAATACAACAAAGTTCACAATCGAAACTTAGAACTTATGTCTCACCTTCATATTAATATTAATGTTGGTACTTTGTTAATAATACTTGCTGATAATGCTAGTTATACAGTTTATTGTAAAGAAAACACGCAATGCGACGCCTTATTTCCTTCAGCCTTTTATATTGAAAAGAAAAAGAATGTCAAATAAATGATACTAAAATAGCTAGCAGCTGTTTAGGGATGTAATTACTTTATAAAAGCGTGCTTTGTTTCTCTATGTAATGATACATTAATGAAAACCTGGACTAAACTCTCGTAAATCACAGTATTCTTATCTCCGTAAGGCTTTCATGTTTACCTTTCTAAAGGGTCACATTTTTAACAGAGTACATAAAAATAAGCTTACTGATTCATTTCTTAAAGCTCTTAGTGCGGAGGTTTCTTCAAATAGGTATAATCGAGTTTCAATCTCATCCTGAGGTCTATCCATACGACTAATTATAGGATAACTATAGAAGCAAGAGATGTTTAAAAATAGCACAAAAATCTCATTCGTTTTGCAATAGCAACTTGACTTTACAATCCAGCCTACTGGCATCGAATCAAGAGTATTTATGAACTAGAAATAGGTGTGACTGATGGACAGCTCAAGGTTGCCCGAGAGTAGATGGAGAAACCCTAAGTAGATTATGTAATATTTGCATATCTACCTCTTAATGTAATTGGGAAGTGAAGTAGAAAAACTCGCCCAATAGTCTAATATAGATAAAAGGATATATAATAAGGTAATGAAATAGAATATAATGAAATAAAAGCATATGAAAGAAGTCCACTGTTTTGACTGTGATATACTTTCAGTGATGTATCCAAATTTCATCCATGTTAATGAGCCGTTTCCTGGGAGCTACAAATTCTTAACAGAAACAGTTCTTCGTTACAACTTTCGACCAGGTGTCAACAAACGTGGCACCCATCTTGCACAGACCTTGTGAAAGCCCAAAACGTTACTTAAAATATTATCAGCACGTTCCTTTAATTTGCAGTCTTCCACTACTAAACGATTCATTTTTCTATGTTCTCTGGGATTGTGACATCCACAGGGCGTCCAGAGCAATGCTCATCACTAGTGCCCACTTTTAAATCATTTTATATGAAAGGGAAGAGAATTTAAAATTACTGTTCATGTCTTCTTCGATTTCTTTAGGCGTTACTGCTTGTTTTTTCCCAAATCTTCCATTTTCTTGAAACCCCTACACTTGTTTAACATGCTTACATTCAAAAACTAAACAAGCTATTGACCTGTAACTATGAATATAAGCTAATCTAGAGTTAAACTACATGATAGTATCCGTCAAACAGGTCCAGTGGCGCCTTCTCTATGCAAGGCTGGGGACTTATCAGCCGACCCTCTTAGATTCGTGCACATTATCACAGCAGAAAAGGCTGGGATGTGAGTCTTATAATAGTTAAAAATGTAGAACAAAAAATAAAGTTCATCTATGAATACCTATGAACCCTTTTTATTGTGGAAACATTTTATTTTACTTCAGAAGCACAGCTGCATTAATAATGCTTCTTGGTAAAGTATAGTTTTTCTAAACTGCTACATGGGGCAAATAAAAGTCACACAGCATAGAATAAATAACTGGTATATAATTTCGAGATATGGACTTGAAACCTAGCTGAATAATTTCTGAAGCTGGTTATGTATGGTCCACTTCACTGCACTGCTTCCTACAGTTATCGCATTTATATTATTGGAGGTGTAACTCATCACAGTAAATACAAAGGCAGAGCCAATGTCCCCAAAATGTCCTCTCCTGGTTTACCTCAATTCACATTCCAGTTAGCCATTCATGGGTCTCTTACTTTCCCGGTTGCAAAGCGCTGATAGGTGTCTCATTGCTGCCTGACAGTCTCGGTCTCGGTCCTCCACTTGGGAGACTAGTACAACTTTGTAGACGGTAGCTGTATTAGCTAACACTAGGAAACTTCAATCTGCAGCTGGTAAGGATCCTGCACTTTGCTCTGCCGTGACTCACCCCTCTCTCCCGGGAATGCCATGCAAGAATCACAGTTACAAAGGTCTACGACGGCCCAAGAAGTGAAGTCCCCAAACCTCATTTACACCTTTCCTACAGCCACTGTAATAATTTATTGGTTCCTATTTTCAGATGATTAATTTGTAAGTGTTAAACATGTTTGATATTGTAACTGAAATGTCTGTCTTTGTCTATTAGGTTTGTGATGGAAGACAATAAACCAAAGAAAAACAAAACGGACTGCAAGTAACTCAGAAGATGAACTTAATTCTGTGCTCAAACAAAACACTGTACATCGAAGCCGTGTTCGTTATCAACACGAGACTAACATAAATGTTAGAATATACTACGGATTCACAAAAGTTTGCAGAGATGTTTTGAAACTTTTATCTTTATGAATATTACCTACCTAATATGTGCATAATTGTCATATTGGTGTCTGGATGTTTAATGTTTAAGTCAATACATTACAGCTGTATAAAGAAAATCATTATTGACGCTTCTTTTCTCGTCAGTAAAACTGCTAAGTCATAATATTCCAACAACCAGTGACGAATTAACTGAGTGTCCTTCTGAAATGCGCACACAAATACCGTGTTTTGTTTCTTTCAAGTTTGTAAACCTCAAAGAACTCGTTAAGTAAGTAAACCAAAAACCTTTTAGCAACGAAAGTTTCTTGCATCAAGAAGCTCAGAACAATAATGTGAATAAAAGTAATTGTTGTTAAATAGATATTCCTTCTCTGAGTCAGCTTGAAATGTGATATGGTTGTGTAAACTATGGAATTCTATATATCTGTTTTCTATGACCCTTCCTCACTTTGATGAACGTGAATTTACAACTTTGAAATAGTTTATCTGTGTGGTACGTCCCACAGTAAAAAGTATTAATCCGAATTTGTGACCTATGTGATATTCGCATGTTACAGCATTTTATCTGTAATAGTAATAAGAATAAAGAAAACCAACTCCTTTGTTTCCTCATTCCTCATGAATGTAAAATGTAATATGTAATGTGTATTTTTATTAAACTGTCTGTCTTTTATGGTATGTGTCTGTTTAGTTTATTATTACCTGAATACTATAACATTTGTTCGATAAGGGTTTAGCTGTGAAAGCATTGTACAAGCCATTCCTTTCTGCTCTCTCCGACCATTAAGAATACTTATTTCAATAACAGCATAAAATGTTCCTTATATAGTGTGATCCATAAAACCTGAACCATTTCAATACGCCGCAACTTTTAAACCAATAATAGGACACACGTGCTATATTGGGAGAATATAATACAAAATTGGGAGATTACATTACACTATTTACATCTCAGAGAAAATGTTGGAAGTGTCCTCCACCAGCATCTATACATGTTTCCACACGTCTCACCATATTTTCTGAAGTTTTACGGAGAATATCCTCGCCAATTTTACTTATTTCCGTTCTAATGGATTCCTTGAGAACATCAATTGTTCGTGGTGGCCTATTCTTGTACACTCTATTTTTAGATTACCCCACAAGAAAAAATCCGTTGAGGATAGGTCAAGTGATCTGGGGGACCACAGACCTTTTGAGATTATTCCCCTGACCTAACCTACTGGCCTCCCTTGCCTTACTGGCCTCCCTTGCCTTACTGGCCTCCCTTGCCTTACTGGCCTCCATTGCCCTACTGGCCTCCCTTGCCTTTCAATTTTGAGTTTTCAATTTCCAATTTTGAGTTATCAATTTCCAAATTTGAGTTTTCAATTTCCAAATTTGAGTTTTCAATTTCCAAATTTGAGTTTTCAATTTCCAATTTTGAGTTTTCAATTTCCAATTTTGAACTTTCAATTTTCAATTTTGAGTTCTCAATTTCCAAATTTGAGTTTCAATTTCCAATTTTGAGTTTTGAATTTCCAAATTTGAGTTTTCAATTTCCATTTTGGAGTTTTCAATTTCCAAATTTGAGTTTTCAGTTTCCAAATTTGAGTTTTCAATTTCCAAACTTGAGTTTTCAATTTCCAAATTTGACTTTTCAATTTCCAATTTTGAGTTTTCAATTTTCAATTTTGAACACAATAGAGTAGACGTTTAAATTCAGGATTGATTTCGCTGCATCACTGTCATCACTTTCAACTGCAGAGAGACTTAAAGGTTGAAAGGTTATTTTCAGGTATTCCATTAAAAATTATTTATGGCTTTAGTGAACTGAATTTTGGCAACAATTTTAAAAATGATAACGTTATTAGAAATTCTAAAAAAGGGGGGGGCAAAAGAAATATAGTACACCAATACAAAGATATTGACTTGCCATGGCAACGACATTAAGTTAAGTACAGAGGTTCTACTCCCATTAGTCCTGGACCCGTAGGACCAAGGACCCGGGCCTCCTCCTACCCGGGAGCGATGGATACTCCGGGGCTCTTTCCATACAGCAATACCTCATTTTTTAAAAAAAAACCCACCCGCTGAGCACAACGTTAAGACGGGATGGAAGTAGATACGCCACTTACGCGCGTCAACCCCGCAGGGAAGACTACCGAAAACTTCGGTGGGGCCGCCTGGTGATCTAGTACACCTACTAGCTATGCAGGCTAGTACCCGGGACTTATTAGGCAACCCTCTGCCTCCTCTGGGCGGCCGTGGGTGTCGGAATCACACTGAGGTTTGGAAGGTTCGGAGGTTGGGAGGTTGGGAGGTTCGGAGGTTGGTAGGTTCGGAGGTTGGTAGGTTCGGAGGTTGGGAGGTTCGGAGGTTGGGAGGTTCGGGGGTTGCGAGGTTCGGAGGTTGGGAGGTTAGGAGGTTCGGAGGTTGGGAGGTTCGGAGTTTCGGAGGTTCGGAGGTTCGAAGGTTGGGAGGTTCGGAGGTTGGGAGGTTCGGAGGTTGGGAGGTTCGGAGGTTCGGAGGTTGGGTGGTTCGGAGGTTGGGAGGACCGGAGGTTTGGGAGGTCGGGAGGTTGGGAGGTTCGGAGGTTCGGAGGTTGGGAGGTTTGGAGGTTCGGAGGTTGGGAGGTTCGGAGGTTGGGAGGTTCGGAGGTTGGGAGGTTCGGAGGATCGGAGGTTCGGAGGTTCGGAGGTTTGGGAGGTTCGGAGGTTCGGAGGTTTGGGAGGTTAGGAGCTTTGGGAGGTTGGGAGGTTCGGAGGTTGGGAGGTTCGGAGGCTGGGAGGTTCGGCGGTTGGGAGGTTCGGAGGTTGGGAGGTTCGGAGGTTGGGAGGTTCGGAGGTTTGGGAGGTTTGGGAGGTTCGGAGGTTTGGGAGATTCGGAGGTTTGGGAGGTTCGGAGGTTGTTAGGTTCGGAGGTTGGGAGGTTGGGAGGTTCGGAGGTTGGGAGATTCGGAGGTTCGGAGGTTGGGAGGTTCGGAGGTTGGGAGGTTGGGAGTTTTGGAGGTTGGGAGGTTCGGAGGTTCGGAGGTTGGTATGTTCGGAGGTTGGGAGGTCCGGAGGTTGGGTGGTCCGGAGGCTGGGAGGTTCGGAGGTTGGGAGGTTGGGAGGTTCGGAGGTTGGGAGGTTCGGAGGTTGGGAGGTTCGGAGGTTGGGAGGTTCGGAGATTGGGAGGTCCGGAGGTCGGGATGTCCGGAGGTCTGGAGGTCCTGAGGTTGGGAGGTCGGGAAGTTGGGAGGTCCGGAGCTTGGGAGGTCCGGAGGTTGGGAGGTCCGGAGGTTGGGAGGTCCGGAGGTTGGGAGGTTCGGAGGTTGGGTGGTTCGGAGGTCCGGAGACTCGGAGGTCCGGAGGTGCGGAAGTCCGGAGGTTCGGAAGTCCGGAGGTTGGGAGGTCTGGAGGTTTGGGAGGTTCGGAGGTTTGGGAGGTTCGGAGGTTTGGGAGGTTCGGAGGTTTGGGAGGTTCGGAGGTTTGCGAGTTCGGTGGTTTGGGAGGTTCGGAGGTTGGTAGGTTCGGAGATTGGTAGGTTCGGAGGTTGGGAGGTTCGGAGGTTGGGAGGTTCGGAGGTTGGGGGTTGGGAGGTTGGGAGGTTCGGAGGTTCGGAGGTTCGGGGGCTCGGAGGTTCGGAGGTCCGGAAATTGGAATTTTGAATTTTGAGTTTTCAATTTTGAGTTTTGAATTTTGAGTTTTGAATTTTGAGTTTTGAATTTCGAGTTTAAAATTTTGAACCTCGAATTTTGAACCTCGAATTTTGAACCTCGAATTTTGAACCTCGAATTTTGAACCTCGAATTTTGGACCTCGAATTTTGAACCTCGAAATTTAAACCTCGAATTTTGACCCTCGAATTTTGAACCTCGAATTTTGAACCTCGAATTTTGAACCTCGAATTTTGAACCTCGAATTTTGAACCTCGAATATTGAACCTGAATTTTGAACCTCGAATTTTGAACCTCGAATTTTGAACCACGAATTTTGAACCTCGAATTTTGAACCTCGAATTTTGCACCTCGAATTTTGAACCTAGAATTTTGAACCTCGTATTTGGAACCTCGAATTACGAACCTCGAATTTCGAACCTCGAATTTCGAACCTCGAACCTCGAACCTCGAACCACGAACCTCGAACCTTTAATTTTTAATTCTCAATTTCAATTTTCAATTTTCAATTTTCAAATTTCAATTTTTTATTTTCAATTTTCTATTTTCAATTTTCAATTTTCAAATTTCAATTTTCAATTTTGAATTTTGAATTTTGAATTTTGAATTTTGGATTTTGAACTTTGAATTTTGAATTTTGAATTTTGTATTTTGAATTTTCAATTTTCAATTTTAAATTGTCAATTTTCCTTTTTCCATTTTCAATTTTCAATTTTCAATTTTCAATTCTGAATATTGAATTTTGAATTTTGAATTTTGAATTTTCAATTTTGAATTTTGAATTTTGAATTTTCAATTCTGAATTTTGAATTTTGAATTCTGAATTTTAAATTTTGAATTTTGAATTTTCAATTTTGAATTTTGAATTTTCAATTTTGAATTTTGAATTTTCAATTTTCAATTTTCAATTTTGAAATTTTTTATTTTTAAATTTTGAAATTTTTAACCTTAAAATTCGAATTTTGAAATTCGAATTTCGGATTTCGAATTTTGGAAATTCAAAATTTTTATAAAATCCAACAGTTTTATAAAGTTCGACAGATTTATAAAATTCGTCAGTTTTATAAAATTCAAAAGTTTTATAAAATTAAACAGTTTTATAAAATTCAAACGTTTCGGAAAATTCAAAGGTTTTGGAAAATTCAAAAGTTTTGGAAATTCAAAAGTTTTGGAAATGCCAAGTTTTGGAAATGCCAAGTTTAGAAAATGCCAAGTTTTGAAAATGCCAAGTATTGAAAATGCCAAGTTTTGAAAATGCCATGTTTTTAAAATGCCAAGTTTTGTAAATACCAAGTTTTGAAAATGCCAAATTTTGAGAATGCCGAATATTGAAAATTTCAAATTTTGAAAATTTCAAATTTTGTAAAAATTTCAAATTTCAACTTTTGAGTTTTATAAAACTTTTGATTTTTATAAAACTTTTGATTCTTTTAAAACTTTTGATTTTTATAAAACTTTAGATTATAAAACTTTTGGTTTTTTTAAAACTTTTGAATATTATAAAACTTTTGAATTTTATAAAACTTTGAATTTTATAAAAATTTTGAATTTTATGGAAATTTGAATTTTATAGCAATATTGAATTTGGAAAAAATTTTGAATTTCTTAAAAATTTAAAAATTTTGAATTTCTTAAAAATTTTGAATTTAATAAAAAATTTTGCTTTTATAAAAATTTTGAATTTCCAAAATTCGAAATTCGAAATTCGAAAATTCAAAATTCGAAAATTAAAGTTCCAAAATATAAAAATTGAAAATTGCAAATTCAAAATTCAAAATTCAAAATCCAAAACTCAAAATTCAAAATTGAAAATTGAAAATTGAAATTGTAAAGTCAATATTGTAAATTCAAAATTGAAAAGTCAAAATTGAAAATTGAAAATTGAAAATTGAGAATTGAATATTGTAAATTCAAAATTCAACATTCAAAATTCAAAATTCAAAATTTAAAATTGAAAATTGAAAATTGAAGATTAAAAATAAACATCAAAAATTAAAAATTAAAGGTTCGAGGTTCGTGGTTCGTGGTTCGAGGTTCGAGGTTCGAGGTTCGAAATTCGAATTTCGAAATTCGAGGTTCGAATTTCGAGGTTCACAATTCGAGGTTCAAAATTCGAGGCTCAAAATTCGAGGTTCAAAATTCGAGGTTCAAAATTCGAGGTTCAAAATTCGAGATTCAAAATTCGAGGTTCAAAATTCGAGGTTCAAAAATCGAGGTTCAAAATTCGAGGTTAATATTCGAGGTTCAAAATTCGAGGTTCAAAATTCGAGGTTCAAAATTCGAGGTACAAAATTCGAGGTTCAAAATTCGAGGTTCAAAATTAGAGGTTGAAAATTCGAGGTTGAAAATTCGAGGTTCACAATTCGAGGTTCACAATTCGAGGTTCGAAATTAGAGGTTCAAAATTCGAGGTTCAAAATTCGAGGTTCAAAATTCGAGGTTCTAAATTCGAGGTTGACAATTCGAGGTTGACAATTCGAGGTTGAAAATTCGAGGTACAAAATTCGAGGTTGAAAATTCGAGGTTGAAAATTCGAGGTTCAAAATTCGAAGTTCAAAATTCGAGGTTCAAAATTCGAGGTTCAAAATTCGAGGTTCAAAATTCGAGGTTCAAAATTCGAGGTTCAAAATTCGAGGTTCAAAATTCGATGTTCAAAATTGGATGTTCAAAATTCGAGGTTCAGAATTCGAGGTTCAGAATTCGAGGTTCAAAATTCGAGGTTCAAAATTCGAGGTTCAAATTTCGAGGTTCAAAATTCGAGGTTCAAAATTCGAGGTTCAAAATTCGAGGTTCAAAATTCGAGGTTCAAAATTCGTGGTTCAAAATTCGAGGTTCAAAATTCGAGGTTCAAAATTCGAGGTTCAAAATTCTAGATTCAAAATTCGAGGTTCAAAATTCGAGGTTCAAAATTCGAGGTTCAAAATTGGATGTTCAAAATTCGAGGTTCAAAATTCGAGGTTCAGAATTCGAGGTTCAGAATTCGAGGTTCAGAATTCGAGGTTCAAAATTCGAGGTTCAAAATTCGAGGTTCAAATTTCGAGGTTCAAAATTCGAGGTTCAAAATTCGAGGTTCAAAATTCGAGGTTCAAAATTCGAGGTTGAAAATTCGAGGTTCAAAATTCGAGGTTGAAAATTCGAGGTTCAAAATTCGAGGTTCAAAATTCGAGGTTCAAAATTCGAGGCTCAAAATTCGAGGTTCAAAATTCGAGGTTCTAAATTCGAGGTTCAAATTTCGAGGTTCAAAATTCGAGGATCAAAATTCGAGGTTGAAAATTCGAGGTTCAAAATTCCAGGTTCAAAATTCGAGGTTCAAAATTCGAGGTTCAAAATTCGAGGTTCAAAATTCGAATTTTCAACCTCGAATATTCAACCTCGAATTTTGAACCTCGAATTTTGTACCTCGAATTTTGAACCTCGAAATTTGAACCTCGAATTTTGAACCTCGAATTTTGAACCTCGAATTTTGAACCTCGAATTCTGAACCTCGAATTCTGAACCTCGAATTTTGAACATCCAATTTTGAACATCGAATTTTGAACCTCGAATTTTGATCCTCGAATTTTGAACCTCGAATTTTGAACCTAGAATTTTGAACCTCGAATTTGGAACCTCGAATTACGAACCTCGAATTTCGAACCTCGAATTTCGAACCTCGAACCTCGAACCTCGAACCACGAACCACGAACCTCGGGAAATTCGGAAAATTGGAAAATTGGAAAATTGTAAAATTGGAAAATTCAAAATTCTAAATTCAAAATTCAAAATTCAAAATTCAAAATTTAAAATTGAAAATTGAGAATCGAAAATTGAAAATTGAGAATTGAAAATTGAGAATTGAAAATTCAAAATTGAAAATTGAAAATTGAAAATTCAAAATTGAAAATTCAAAATTGAAATTTCAAAATTGAAGATTCAAAATTGAAAATTCAAAATTGAAAATTCATAATTGAAAATTCAAAATTGAAAATTCAAAATTGAAAATTCAAAATTGAAAATTCAAAATTGAAAATTGAAAATTGAAAATTGAAAATTGAAAATTGAAAATTGAAAATTGAAAATTGAAAATTCAAAATTCAAAATTGAATAATCAAAATTCAAAATTGAAAATTGAAAATTCAAAATTGAAATTTAATATTCTACTTTCTATTTTCTATTTTCAGTTTTTAATTTTTAATTTTTAATTTTAAATGAGGTGAGTTTATATGAAGAAATCAAATATTTGTGTAAGTATTCAGTCACTTTCTCCTGTACAGAAGGCAAAATATTTTACACAGTACACACATCATTGCATTGAATGTTCCGATCACAATCGCTGGCGGAGTAATACGTTTCCTCATTTTGTTTACATCTCCCTATAAACTAAAGACGGTGCTGATATACGTACTTAGGTTCCGCAAAGTTGAATTGAAAACGCCTATATAACGTTACATCTATTTGCGCAGTATACATTATAGTAAATATATTGCATGAAACTACTTCAAGTCAAGTGTAATTATGAAAACGCCTATATAACGTTACATCTATTTGCGCAGTATACATTATAGTAAATATATTGCATGAAACTACTTCAAGTCAAGTGTAATTATGTGGTACGAACAAAGTGGATTCTGGTAAATTATCACAAGGTTCAATATTTCAATATGTGATCACGTGACATAAGTGGATCAATAGGTTTCATTAAGAAACACATATTCTGTGGCAGGAGACCACGTGTAGCGGGTTAGGTTTTACTGTAATGGTAATAGAAAGAGCCTCTCAAAGGTAAACATCACTTTTCTATACCGAAATGTTATTTCAACAAAGCGCAACAAAATCGAAAATAATACATTTGTGAGTAGAAAATATATCAGGTAATATTCAGGTAAGTAAAGCATACGGATTCACTGTAATTATGGACATTTGACATATTTTTAAATAGCCAAAATTTAGATCCTTCTATGGTATTCCAACCAAAGTTTTGTTATGGAAGTTTGTCTATAAATACACATTTTTAAGTTTCTATTTGAAAAGTAGGTCAGTTGTTTAGCGCAGGCAGTTGTCAGTTGTTTAGCGAGAATCCACAACGTGTGAAATACGTAGTCCCATTGTTTCGAAGGCTCGCTTCTCCCGGGGCCGATTACTCTAATCTAAAATATTTTTATTCTAATTCCAGAAAAGGAAATTCTTAGGAAAAATGCGAGTGTGTGTATACCAAGTGAAATGGCTCACGCGATTTCGTCTGAGGACCGCATTTGGGAGATCCGGGTTCGATTCTCGTGGCCAGCCACCCTGACCCATGGGTTTTTCGGGGTGTTTTCCAGGTATCCAAGCGAATGTTGGAAAGGTTAATTAATCCATCGAACTTCCTGTACCTTCATTTTATCTCGGTTACTATCCGGTGGTCTCTTTCAGGGTAGAAGTGTTGGCGGGTGCCTCTGTGTTGCATGGCAGGATGACATGCTCCTGGTAAACACTTCTGCCTTTGGTACAACGATTTCTGGTCTTCGGTCTCCGGGCCGGACCGTTTCAGGATCACTGTGGGTGGGATGCTAGCTCTAGTAGCTCGTCGGGGTATTTCCAACTGACCAATTGTAAAAACGGTCGTCGTCTGCCTCATTTCGCCTCATCTTTCTTCCCGGGGATGCCCTTCTTGGGACACAAGTACAATAGAAAAAGATTGGAACACTGTGTCGAGTTCCCTTCGTAGCGTAATCCAATCCAGTCCTCCCGGGCTAAGATGCCAACTCGCGAACTCTTGAACGATTGGCACAGAGGCTTGTTGCAGGTAATTGTTAGACTTCCCTATAGGGGCCGTGGTAGTGGCTTATTGTGTTTTGTTTAGTGTTTGCCTGCGCCACCGTCTCTATCGGACGTCGAAGCTGGGTACCTTGACTTGAGAGAGGCAGTTGGGGTTTAGGATTCGTCTCAGCAAGCGGTGTGATTTGTGAAGGACATTTTTAAAACTGTTGGTTGTTCACTTTCATGAAGTTGAAGGACATTCAAAACTGTTCAATCTACTTTTATATAGAAGCAAATGTTCTATTTTCAAGAATGTTCAATGTGTGTTGTCGTGAAATCATTGTACAGACTAAAATGTATTTGTAAAGGGGAGAAGTTAATTAAAGTTTTGGTGCAGTCATATCCTTAAGATATCTTTATGTCAAATTAAAGCTATATTGTGCATTTTCTGCTAACCGTCTCAGAAATACCCCTTATTCGGAATGCCCTTCTTGTGACTGATAAAATGATACTTAATCTACTTATAAATGGAGGTGCTAAAATAAACAATTTAAATTAAATACATATTGTTAAGAAGTGCACAATTTCCGAGACATTTTTTTCTATTTTTTGAATTTTGTAATACTTTTCCACTTTTCGTTTCTTTTTTCTGCGGCACTTCTTTCGCCACTTCTTGCGCCACTTCTTTTGCCACTTCTTTTGCCACTTCTTGCGCCACTTCATTCGCCACTTCTTTCGCCACTTCTTTCGCCACTTGGCGCAAGAAGTGGCGCAAAAAGTGGCGCAAGAGGTGGCGCAAGAAGTGGCGAAAAAAGTTGCGAAAATAGTGGCGAAAGAAGTGGCGAAAGAAGTGGCGCAAGAAGTGGCGCAAGAAGCGGCGAAAGAAGAGGCGAAGAAGCGGCGAAAGAAGCGCTTCTTGCGCCATTTCTTGCGGCACATCTTGCGCCACTTCTTTTGCCACTGCTTGCGCCACTTCTTGCGCCAAGTGGCGAAGGAAGCTGCGAAAGAAGCGGCGAAAGAAGCGGCGTTAGAAGTGGCGCTAGAAGTGGCAAAAGAAGTGGCGCAAGAAGTGGCGCAAGAAGTGCCGCAAGAAGTGGCAAAAGAAGTGGCAAAAGAAGTGGCAAAAGAAGTGACGCAAGAAGTCGCGAAAGAAGAGGCGAAAATAGCGGCGAAAGAAGCGGCGAAAGAAGCCGCTCACTGGACCATTTCTTTTGTGGGAACAGACGCCGATCAAGTGTGGAAACAAAAGGAAACGTTTCTCTAAAGTAGATAATTTCACATGCGACCTAATTTGCCGAGAGATTTATAGATTCCATGCAAAAAGGAGAACGTCACCTTAGACGAATTGGTTGCACATTTGCAAGAAATTTGTGATTTTCCTTATGGGCACTACACCTTGCACGGCCTCCTAAAGGAGCTGGGTTTCAAATACCGCACTTTGAATAAGATAGGAGTTATTATGTAATCCAGTAGAATTGTAGCTTGGTGATATATATTTGTCACAACTAAGGAAGTTTCGCAATAATGGACATAAGATAATTTATTTAGACGAAACCTCGTACGATAACCATGCCGTATCGAGAAAGGTGGCAACCTTGCAGAACGGATTGGGAGAAGGAGGGCCGGGGTTGTAAAACGATTATAAGGGTCGTCAACGGGGTCGGGAGATGTGCACACGCGTTAACTAAACAGACTTTACCTATCTATGGGTTCCACATTGTAGTGTGCTGCGTCCAACGGTCATCGTGAACTCTGACTAGATGTATGGATTTCCTACGTTTGCGTGTGAGGATGCAGGTTTGGCAGCTATATACTACGGCAGGTATATACAGCATTTGAGGGCTTCTAGAGACGTCTGCTTAGGGAACAGTCTAGAAGGATGCTTTTTAGGGACCAGAATGTGCTCCAATATATATACTCTAAATTGCTGTTCAGTTTTTCCGCTAATGCAAGGAGCACGAAAAACAACAGAAATCACATAGAAAAATTGTATCTTATTTAACAAGAATCCCTATTATAAAATAGGATGCAGAAAGGTGAATCAGAACTTATATAGGTATCAGAAGCCCAAAGCAATATTTGGGCGCACTTTTGCTCTCCTAGGACAATACAGTCGCTCGCTGGAGTCCAATCGTGTATGACCTGAATAACGTACAACCAGTTTGGGTCAAGGTTAAACGAATTGTTACAGAAAGATAAAGAGAGGTGACTCATTACTGCAAAAATTGCCGGATAAAACGCTTGAGGGGTATATTGCTTTCAATCCATCGAAGTAGACTAACAAGGCTCTTGTAAATATTTAGTGAACATATAGATTATTAATAGGAGAATGGCACTGAAAACGTCTTACCACTTGAAGATGACAGCAGCAATTGGAAATTTTCCACTTCCTCCTTCAGTAAAACTGAGTCCAGCTCCACAGCACTACATTTTTAGGTGAGTACATGTTTTTATTAGCATAACATAGTGAGTTCATTAAGTTATACCTTTTAGTTTCAAATTTAGGAATTACTTTAGGACTTTCCTGCTTTATCAATGGGGGGTAAACCTATTGGGAAAAGGGAAGGATTTTCGTGACATAAGCAACTTCGTGATACATTTTCGAAGGGATGTCACATAGCTCCTGAGCTCTAGGAACAAATATGTCAACTACCAACAGTGAAAGACGAGTTAACACCAACTGGTTTCTTTGTGACATACCTTTGAAAAAGTATCACGAAGTTGCTTATGTCACGAAAATACCTCCCTTTTTCCACTCTGTCCTTTGTTAAATTCTCTAAATTCTTGATCCATTATCTAAGAAATCAGACTGAATATTTAGTAAATATAGATTAATACTTCTAAATTTTCTGGCTCATTTTTGGTATTTTTTATCCAATAAGATTATTGCTCCATTACACCATATCATAAAATCCAAACATCAATGGCTTTAACGCCCTGAAATTTAATACTCTAATCTTCAGTATACTCTAAGAAAAGAGGTAGTTTATAGCTGAAAACGCCATTAGCAGAAGAAGTTGTTCAAAGCAAAAATAAGGAAACAAAAACCCTCTCTTACATTCGGCAAGAAGAAGCACACAGAGGCTTTCATTCCTAACAGAAGGACTCATTTATAACACAAAATTCATCGGGTACTTCAAAGTGTGCAAGAATTGTGACTTTTTTATGTTAAATAATGCAGGAAATGTAATAAAATGGTATACTCAGTTAAATATTAAAATACATTTAAAATATGCATATTGCCGTGGCCATATAAAATTAGCGAGAGAGAGATGGGGTCACAAATATTACTTTTATCCATTACATAAAAAGCAGAAGCAGCTTTGAGGCATTTTGATGAACACATATATTACACGAGAGATTTCTAGGGTCCTTGGACCATCCAAAATTCAGGAGCAGAAAGAAGCAATTAATCAACAGGATAGAAATCCTAATGTTGCATATAGGAAATAACTTTAAACCTGGTTATATAGTTGAGGTTTGTTGGAAAAGGGGTGACATTTTATCAGTCTTAACGCGCGTCGAAATCACACTGAGACAGAAACAAGGGTTACTACTTCCTTAATTCCCTTCTGTTTACATCATTAAAATAATATTTCAGTGTGCTAGCTACCTATGGTATATCTGAAATATTTGTCGTAGATATCTAGGGATATCAATTATACTTTTATCTGTACTAACCTAAAATGTTTAAGTACCCTAGCGCTCTACTACATGTCCTTAATTTTGCAAGTCAAAAGAAACCATAGATATAAATTTGATATCTCAGCTGTTTAAGCAGTAACTTCAACAACCTAAATCCCTCCTCCCAGTTATGCCCTTTTATTGGTATATTGCGTCACGCTGGATGAACTTTGAATGTAATGTGTAGTGTTTAACGCCTGCTTTTACTACATACGTCACCGCAGGCGGTGACACTGATGATGCATGAGATGAAGATGGAACACCGGTGGAATGAGATGGCGGGGGAAACCGGAGGTTCCGGAGAAAACCCGCCCCAACGCCGTGTTGTCCACCACAATTCTCACTTTGCGGTCGACTGGGATCGAACCCGGGCCGCCTTGGTGAGAGCCAAGCGGTCTAACTATTGAGCCACGGATGATGCACTTTGAAGGTGTTACAATGATACACTTCTTGTGAGTAAATACTTTACATAATTAAGGTTAAAGTTTTGCATACTGTAATTGTTGACGTAATATTAATAATAATATTAATAATTTAATAAATAAATGTTAGTGAAATAGAAAAATAACTGCAATAAATATTTTTCATTCTTATGTGTAATGGAAAAAGTTTATATTACATTTTATTGTGAGAAAAAACAGACAACATTCCAAGTGTAACTAAGATAATTAGTACTCTAGAGAACTTATTCTGTGCCAAACACACTCGAAATGCACAAATATTTAATGACACAAACTTGCGTGCTGATACAGACACAATTACAGCCCTGTCAAATAATTCAAAGTGCTTCTTAAGGCACTGAAATGAAGTCCTGTTGATTCAGTTATACCATTCGTATTCGCAGATATAAGAATGTAAACTGGAACAAGAGACGTCATACATTAAACCATGTTGTGTTAACATAACGCAGTCTTCCCTATCCATGTAGTTGTCTGGTTGCTCTGGTGCCCAGATATTGTAGTTCGATACCATCAGGTCTTCCCCTGAAACATATTAAATACCTTTGTGTTTACTTTAATATAATAATATCCAATACTATATCACACCCCAAACCTTAAAATACAAGACTTTTCAGAAGATGTTGAAGAAATAATTAGTGTCAAACGAAAAGTGTGAAAAATAACTTCAAATCTTTTAATGTTTTTTTTTTTAGGAATGATGTAAGGGTCTTTATGTAAACCACGGATAGTTCTTACTGAAAAACTGTATGAGCATATTTCTGAATTTTGTAACTTTATTGAAAAAAGAGCTTTATAAGGCTAGCCAATACGCTCCTTCACTTTTCAAGTAAATTGCAAAATCACATTTGAAGGGCAAGGAAAGACTGGCTCAGAGAAGAAGGTGCGCCCTAACTCCGATGCCGAAGCGAACCAGTTGATGCCAAAAGACGCTGATCCTAACTTTACTAGTGAGTTTTAATGGTATATAAGGACTTAAATGTAATATTAGGGAGAAAATCTCAACAGATAAAGCAAATTCGATTGTTTGTTTCCATTTCAAGCTTTATGATCATGGTCAATTCTGATCTGAACTCTTTCTCTCTTTCCTCCTTTATATAAATCTATCGATTGATATATCTTTAAACTTAAATAAACCATTAAGCAACCGCAGCGGCTTCGTGGAGTTGCGCATATAGGGTTGAACTAATTTTCAATGAGATTAGGTCCATCTTCACGAGTAACACGCGTGATGTTATTCATAAGATCATTTACTGTTTCTTGCTTGTTGCCATAAACTCGAGATTAACAAAATCCCCCATAGGAAATAATCCAATGGCGTTAAATCGCATGATTTCGGGGCCAGTTGACATCATCACCACGGGAAATGATGAAACCTCTGAACTTCTGCTTCTAAAGATCGATTATTACGAGAGCAGTATGTCATGTGTCACCACCTTGCTGGAACCAGATGTTTCTGAGATCCATAATATCTAATTAACGCCAAAAATGGTCCCTTATAATAGCCCAGTATCTTTCTCCATTGACAGAGCTTCTACAGCTTCTCCGACTTGGAAAAAATATGGACCGATAACTTCACGATAACAAAGTCCACACCACACATTAAACTTTCGGGGATGAAGTAGTCGTTTTTTAATCTATTTGGACTGTGATTGCTCCAATAGCAGCAAATCCATTCAAAAGAGGGCTTAGTTGCTGTAGATAATAAATTTTCACAGTTTATATGCATTGCTAAATACCATAACGTTCTATGTCTATTTGTCAATAACAATTGTAACCACACGAAAAAAATTACTGCCATAACTCAATAACAACGACAGCTATCACATGTTAAATATGGGGCTCTCTTGTTAAAAGAGCACTTTAAAACAGGCAACTTATTTTAGATACATTATTTTTAGTGGTAGACATTTCCGGTATATCCATTGTTACTGATTCTAACTGTTCAACAATGTGTTATTATTTTGAAGTCCTGTTGCTTTTCAGTTGTTTTTCGGGATTGGATGGAAAGCGTATGAATTATTAAGGCCAGATTACAGCATACAGTTCTTCGGCCTATATCTATCGCCGTTTCCACTGCTTCTATAAAGAAATGTGTAATTTATGTTTTTCATATTTATTAAAATGAAGCCTTAGAAAAATAAGTTTTAATAAGACGATAGAAGATAGAGAAAATTGTGTAAATGTAGCATTGCCTTTTCATATTGCCCTTAAATGAAAGGAAAAGTTTCATTCCTTCCATTATATTGTCTACCATAAAAAGTTTCAAATCAATTGTCTAATAACCTTGAAATATAATTTTAGAGCTGATTAAATCAGATGGAATTTTAACAATATTGCACACCTTTTAGATTGTTTCCATTCCTCAATTTTTAATAAGATCTATCAATTACATTTTTTACACCATGTTACTCCAAATTTATGACAGAACAGTCATTTAAGGTTTCAGGTCTCCTTCTTGTTTGTCATACATTAGTTTTGCAGCCCACCTCGGTAGCGCAGATGGTAGTATGTCTGCCTCACGTTCAAGAGGTCCCGAGTTCCAATCTCGGTCAGGGTAAGTTACCTGGATAGGGTTTTTCCGGGGATTTCCCTTATCCTGAAATACGAATGCCAGTTAACTCTAAGCTCCATGAATCCCGGACTCATTTGAGCATCCTTCCACCCATTTCATTCATCCACTGATATGACTTAACCTTGGAGAACGTAGATTATAAATATATATATGCAACTGTAAGAATGATGTTTATTTTTGTTCTGCTTTCCCTTTGACTTGGTTGATGTAATTCCTAGATAGTATATTGAGTATTAAGAAATGTGGTACTAATCAGATCGAGAAGGCATATTAGGAATCGAGGGCCACAGGTCCGAGGTCTGGTAAGTGACTTACAGTTCGTTGTTAGCCAATTACTTTTTGCAATAGCTGAAGAAACCGTAAAAAGCAATAATAAATTAAAATTGCTTTTCCACATTTTATTGGACATTAATAAAAACATAATGAATTGTGAACAAATGAAAAGCTACATATAAATAACATGGGCAAAGCTTCCAATAGCCTCTTTTGTTAATAAATTGAGGTAGCATATGTCTTCGTTGTTAGGTATTTGTTTATGTAGCCGAATTTAATCTTTCCATTTGATGGTTATTATGAAGCAGTAAATTTTTATAAAAATGGTCGGTATTACTATTCAAGAACCTGCGGATCTAGCATATGCATCACTTTTACCAGTGACGTCGAAGGAAAAATATGTTGAGGCTCACAAGGCTTTCCACTTCAGTATGAACTGAAGAAACAAAAATAATTGAATCACTTTTTAATGTTAACAGCATGTCCAATTACGCATTTAATAATTCAGTCAGTAAATGATTTATATGCTTGTACATTATGCTATGGATTTATTAATAATGGGCGTTGCGTCACTTCCTACTTGTACATTAAGTACTGATGACCAGTAAACCTAGAACCGTGACCTATCTCATCCTCTTTGCAATGGATATTTAAAAATGAAATGTAAATTTTCCTTACATAACAAAAAACGTGTTAATGATTTACTTACAAATCAAGCATTGCAAAAATATTTATTTACCCATGTACTGCCAATCCCAACATTAGCTGCTATTACAAGTTCCTATAATTTCTATGTAGATACTCCCAGCTTCCTAAAAAACCAACCTCCGACAAAGACTTGCAGCAAAATACATTTATAAGGAGGCTATCCTAAGTTTGATATGAATATGGTTACCTGTAACTGTAATAAATCTGCCTTCCTGGAACATATCATGTACTCCAAGATAAACAGCATCCCTCAGCCCATAGGAGTTGATTAGCTGCAGTACAACCTTCAGTTCTCCTTTGGAGTCGATAACCAAAAGATGGCCACCATTGTCTTTGCAGTGTCTCCATGCATCACCCCAGTTTTCTTTACGACTGTGAAGGGTATACGAGGAATACGCAGCTTCGTTCTTTGAAGGATGCCGATCTTCCTTCACTTTGAGGGGCTTTTTTAAAGCGGCAGCAACCCAGAGCATGGAGACGGTGATCAACAACGTTATCAGCAGCTTGAAGTTCGACATTCTCGACTCCTGCAATAGAAAAAATACATTATGCAGTTGAACCAGGTGTTAAAAATCTGTTGTGTTACCTTACATGGCTTTCTCCAACCACTATGGTTTCTACGTCATTGAAATACTTCACGAATTACTCTCTGCAGATCTGTTGTGGTTGTTAATCCCTAGGAGGAAGGTATGAAGTAACGGAAACATAGCAAAATAAAGGATGTAGGCATACATGTCACAAGACTCCAATGTGACGCTCAAATTTTCGTCCCACTCGTATCGTAACTACTTAGAGAGAACGATGAACAACACGTTGACCAAGTGGCTCTCTATTTTTTTTTTTTCCAGAAAGTTCTAGTTCGAGTAAACTTTCGTACTATCTGATGATATCGCCATAAGTCACGTGATTTAGAGGCACGCTGAAAGATATAAGGAATTAAAGGTACGAAATCCTGACAGACGAGAAACCAGCCAACCTAACCAGATCAATTCAGGAAAAGGTTAAGGCCGAAGGTTTTCAAACCTGGAATCTCAGAAATTTCAGTGCTATACGTTACCACGGAGCCTCTTGCTGCTATAATTTGTCTTTATAGTTTCTACAAATTATTCCAGAAAAGCTTTTTCTTTTCTTTAGAGTTCATGTTGTTCCAGACAAACTTCAGCAGAAACAACTGTATTTCTTTTGCTGTAAGCACGGTGTGTCTCATAATTTGCAAACTGGAATGAAATTCCAATAAATTGCATCTTCGTTACGTAGGTATCTTGAGAAACAACTGAACATCGTACTCCTTTAAGGAATAATTATGATTAATAATAGCGGGTATTTCTGCTGATATTTAATGTAGATTACTTCAAATATATTGTTCCTTAAAGAGTTCTACAGTTCATATTTCAGCAATAATTTTGTGTTTTTCCTCTTATTGTTTACTACATAATAAACATTATGTTTATTCTGTATATTTAAAGAATATGGTATATTTTTACCATATTCGCTAGAGATAAATTCCATGGAAAGGGTGGTTTAGGAAAAGGAAATTTTTTTTGAAAATTTTTGTGTCACGTCTTAGGAAATTAAAAGTACCAAGTTAAATTTTTCTCCAACATTTCTTTCTTTTTATTTTTTGAAGTAAGCAAATCACAGAGAAACAGACACAAGGACCTTTAAATTCATTTATTTTCCAATCAGGCTGCTTCTAAACACATTACAGTTGAAACGAGGTCATGAAGTTTTACTTCTGGAATGCATTATCTTCCTTAATATGTATGTAGTAAAGAACATAAATATTCCATTCTTTGGCCAGGATAGCCTAAGCCAAAGCCCTAACAATGATATGTCTAACAATATATAATCTTTCTTAACAAATAGGGGGGGGGGCGTGCTGATTAATATGAGAGTTCGATATACAAATACCGAGCTACAAATTTTGCTGTTTCTTATGCTCATTACTGCCATGTAATATTGTAAGATAACCTGAAACTACGTCTGAAATCTGTTCTTCCCTAATATCATTTCATGTGTTATCTCTGTACACATACCCTTCGTGATATATGAAACACTGAGGATTGAAAACAATTGTATGTCCAGAGGTATTCTGTAAAAATAAATCTTTCTCACTGTCTAGTCACACGTGTAATCTACATATAGTCTTAGACACGAAAAGGCAGCTACCATAAACAAAGTTCGATATCGGAAAACATAGGAAGCATTCGTTGAGGCTGCGTTCATAATATACGCTTTGAAAAGGTAGATTCAGATTTGAAACTCAACAATGGCATAGAAGTTTTCAGTCTGACTCTACCTTTCAATACTTTGGCCTACACAATATACGCTTCGATACCCTTCTGGGTAATTTCGAGACTATGATATAGACAGGGAGAATGCTTTGCGGCTTGGCCGTGTGCATGGTAGCCGAGCGGTAAAACACATGTCTCGTAAGGCGACCAACATGAGTACGAATCCTTGATGTGATGCTTCTTTTTATTATTGTTAATTTAATAGCAAGGGCAGATAAACAATAGTACCCTAAAAACATTCATTTATAAAAACACAAGCAACATATTCTTGTCATTTTAAAAATAAATGCAATGGTATTAGAAAATTGCCTTGATATTGTCTGTAAAAACTCGGGCTGATAGCCCGCCTCGGTAGCGTAGAAGGTAGCGTGTCTACCTCACCCTCAAGAGGTTCCGAGTTCGAATCTCGGTCAGGGTGAGTTATCTGGATAAGGTTTTTCCAGGGGTTTTCCCTTATCCTGAAAGAGGAATGTCGGGTAACTAAGTTCTAAGGACCCTGGGCTCATTTGAGCATAATTTCATTCATTCCATTCATCGTCCGATATGACTTAATTTTGGAGGACGTAAATTACACAAAAAAAAAGAACACTCAGGCTCATTCATCTGCTACGAATGGTGCTGGCATATAATGCCAGCTATCCGCTCGTAAAAGTTTCACTAGGTATTTTGTCACATTCATACCCTGTGGAATGAGTGCAATAATAGTAACAGAGATTTTAAGCACCCGCTACTAAGCTAATTTACATTTTTGTTTGATTTCCTACAGAGGAATAAAATATTCATTTAATTTAGTATTGAAAATAAAGTGTTTCAGTTTCTATGGTGAGCATAAATGCCATAAAATCAAGTAAACCTTAGCAACTGGAAGTTATATCACTAGGTGCGTAATACACATTTCAAATTTCTTCAATCAAAATAAGTCAGATTTGAGTTCAGGATTTGAACTTCTCTATATCTAGCTCCTACATAGTTGTCTATTACCACTCAGCAATCAGTGCATGTTTTGTAGCTGAGATTCTGTTATCAAACTAAATGTTTCGCACACATTACAATGTGCAAGAAAGGAAGAACTCCCTATGTGAATATGCACGAAGCATATGAAACAATTGAGTTCGAATCTCGGTTAGGTTGAGTTACCTCATTTGAGCATCACTATACCCATTTCATTCTTCGTCCGATATGACTTAACGTTGGAGGACGTAAACTTTAAAAAAAAGTGAAACGTTGCACAATGTGTGAACATTCTGATTATTATTATAATTATGATAGGATTCAATAGGACGAAGCTAAAGAGACGCGTTCCACCACACCATTATAAATCGGCCGTGGAAACGATCTAGACTTACAAAAATATATGCTTCCGGAGTTTGATCTCCCCCACCTTCCAAAGGATGTATTAGGTATACATTATGAATTTTACAAAACGATTACATTTCAATGCTGTTTCATTTTCCAAATTTGTTTAATAACGTAATTTCAGTAACAAAAATGGATTGGACATTTGGTTAATCGACGTATAAAGTAGCATAGAATAAGTAAGATAGTCCTTGGCTCCACTTTCTAATACGTATCAAGCATTTTCCACTCCTCCACTTCTCGTTTTCTGTTTACAACACAAAAATAGTCCTTAACATAAGTGGAGCATTGCTGCACGCTATTTATTGAGATGTATCTGCAAGAGTTGGTCGGAGCATTTAGGGAAAAGTGAGCTCTTTTATTTGTTCTTACAAACAAAGCTGATGCAAAGTTGTGTGTGTGTGTGTGTGTGTGTGTGTGTGTGTGTGTGTGTGTGTGTGTGTGTGTATGTGTGAGTGTGTGTATTCATCAAACCTAGTATTTAAGACCCAGAATGAATGAAGATTTTGAAATAAGCGCTCCCACCAGAAACAATTCTTGGTGTTGAAGAATTTTGAAATGATTATTAAAACATATGTTACAGACAGCTATTAGACTCTACGTCACAAAACTACATAGTTTATTATAAATACCTATATTGGTATCAATCATCTCCAAAATATCATCAGTGGTTTAAATTTATCATGTCCCTTGTCATTGTTTTAAGGATACCTATGACTGAAAAATTTAAATTCGGAACTAATAACGCTAGCTTTTTAAGATTTATGCCACGGATGTAATTTATTGCAAATATAATACAGCCCAAATGTTATCAATTTCACTTTGATAGTTTGGAAAATTAGGTCAAATTATTTACTTTTGGTTACGTCCCCTAAAAAGTCCCTTGTAACAATATAACTTACATAATGGTCTAATATTTTAACAAAAGGTTCCCAATACATCCATTTTTAATTGTGTGTCTGTGTGTCTATAACTTTAGGCTCCAGAATTTTTTACAGTTATTAACATGGCTTTTTTGCCCCAAATTGGAAATGTTTGTGTTTTGAAGTACAGAAAGTGTGTTAAAATGCATATCACAATAAAACCTAGGGCAAGTTTTATTCACTGTCTCTATGAAAGTATGTAGCAAGTTTCATTAGTCTAACACCAAAACTACGACGCAAGGAGCATCCTAAATGATGACAAATGATGAAATTTTCAATATCCAGAAAATAGGATAAGGAACTAAAATTCATATCTAACACTAACATTCACATAAATATCAAACTAGATTAGAGCTTTCAAAAATGACTTGCAGATTATATCGAAGCATTCTTTGGATTCAGGAACGCTTACACTATTTTATGGACTAAAAAGAGGACATGAGGTATTTAACGGGAGTTGTAGTGGGGAGCCAAGGGACATTGTTCCTCTAGAGACACAAAGGAGTAAGTGGAGTATATCGGCGAAGAGTGAAGATTTTAGCTTCGGTTTCCTGAGGGTTCAATGAGATTCGCCAAGTATTTTTTTTTCTGAAAGAGTGTAAGTTGATTGGGATTAGCCTAATAGTTTTAGGCAACTTGTAAAAATATTAAAATCTGTTACTGTAGATTAGTAACATTCCCAGTTCCCAGTTTTAATCTATTTGGGTTTATAAAAATTCACGACTGTAAACGAGTGGATTTGGTTATTTGCAACGGTTCGCAAAGTCAATTAGCCAAGTTCAATGCGTGTGCTTTATCTATAACTATGTATTATCATTTATAACTATGTATTATCATTTATACTAGGAGACGCATATGGTTATATTTTCCATAAACTGTAAGTGAGGCTTTTATTTTTGCTAAAGTAACCTAATGGGATGGTATAGCGGGTCAGGCTAATGCACTTATAATACACGTGACTGTATTAGTGAAAGCGAAAGCTGGTGGCTAACATAAATGTAATACCAATGTAATAAAGCTTCATGGTATTTAATACTGAGCAATTTAAATCTTCTCTGCGGTTGCGAATTCACATAAAGCAATTTTGCTAATGTTAGTGTTTCACCATGCCTAAGTTACATTGCCACTTATTATATAGTATCTGCAGTGCTTCAGACTCACTTTAAGCTTTGTGTTCTTACATGTATAATCATATTTTACCTTGTACTTCAGAAGCAAAGTTAATTGGAGTGCTTTTTTGTATTATATCTTTGTCCTTTTGATGCCAGAATAAGCCCGGTTCAAGGATTTAAAAGACGTCATACACATCTTGTAATACGTTATTGGTTAGATTAGTATTTTAGCACCTAATCACAGTCATTATTAGCGTGGCAATATTATCTTATGTTGTAAATAGTGTGCATAGGCTGGAGCTTTCGCTATTAATTTTTAACGAAGGCGTTTTGGATTACACAGAGATTTTAGAGCTAATAGAAGACCATACACCTGTCTCGTGGAGTAACAGGGACATTTTTGATAAAGGTACAAGGAGTTTCTTGGATTGTATAAATCATTCCTGAGTTTCGTACTGTGGCTATCCAAAATTAAATTTAAATATGTTAAGTTTGCCAACCAGGCAACACATTAGTGAATATGCTCAAGTGGTTCTCTGGAAGCAAGCCAGCTGAAAAGACGATTAGAAATCAAAGTTTCGATACTGTACAACTCTCTTATCATCATGATATTTATTAAATATTATAACCACAAACGAATCACTAGATAAAACACAAATATAAACAAAGACAAAACACTATCAAAATTCGTTTGTACGTTGTTTTTGCGTATACGTCACAGAAAAAGAAAAATTTATGGCACGGATATAAGTTTTTTTTTCATTTCCTGATTATTTTCAAGCGATGGACGAGTTCAGAATACTTCTTGAACAATGCCACAATTGAATCACTAGTTTCTAAACCATTTAAGATTCGTAGTGCTCTGCTTTGTAATATGAAGGCACCCTTACTGGGTACTGAATTATTCCAGAAAGCACACCGTATCTGATGAGGGAAGAAAATAAGCAAAATATTAAATTTTCGAGGTATTTGATGTTGCAAGTTATACTGGATTTTAAGATGAAACAGGCTGAGTTGGGTTTACTAAATAAGTTTAGTATATGCTTGCTCCAGTTTATTTATTCATTAATTTCTAACCCCTGCAGTGTCGTTCGACAAAGCATTAGAGCAATTTTCACTTGTGGAGGGTAGTACGTTTTACGATTCAATCCAGCACATAATTTATGTTGGGTTGAATAAGAAAGGTGTCATGACATATTCTTGTGCTCAAGCAATTGTGTTTTAGTACTTTCTCGAGGAGTGTTTGTGTCTATATTTCACCGTAGTAAAGAAAACTTCTATTGTTGCTTTCTCTGTCACGTTTATGGTAGATAGAGAGGTATTGAATTTCACCTAAAATTCAAAACCAAAATCTTAGAGAAATAAATATTTCAGTGTCTCCTAAATTGAACTAAAATTATAGAATAATGTGCCCATATTTATGACACGAAATTTTAAACAAACTCCTCTCACTCATAGCTACATATTAATTGGATACAAAGTTTTGAAGATTTTGGTTTTCTTAAAAAGAAAGGGCTCTAAAGATTTTGATTAAAATACCATACGTTTAAGATATATATGATCATATTAAATTAAATATTTATATCCTTAAAGTTCAAAGAACATCCTCTGATTCCTCTTCATTCTGCATAATTTTTGCAAAACTGGTAAACCATAACAGACATACTAAAATCTTACCGAATAAAACATTTAAATATCGTTCAGAGTACGTAATTTATGTCAAATAAGCTTTATGTAGACTTAAACATTTTCAAAATAATTCTTCTTATTGCTTAAAATTCGGCAGCATAATGCACCAACTTAAGTGAGGAATCATGACGTAGGCAAGACGAAAGCTATATGTACTTGTTAATAACATCGATTCAAATGAACAGTGACATGTTAATTCAACATTTTTAAAAGGCTTTTGCAAAACCGAATTTTCTCTCTTTTAAATAATTGAGTGTGCGGCCGTTTCTGCATAATTTTCAATTGTTTTGTAGATATTAATGAAGTTAGTACTTCTGCTCAGTGCAAAGCGTTGGAGGATTTACATTTACTAGAATCACGATTAAACTTTTTTATTAATACAACTAAATTGATTTAATTTGAGATTGGTATTTGAATAATTAATGTAAAGCAGTGCGCTTTTCCTTTGTTCGTATAATTAGACCTTTCATTTACGTTTAAAGCCAGTTAATTATTTTGAATCAATATTTTGAACCACATATGCCCAACAAATGAGAGTGACATTACTGTTGATTGGCTGTTGATTAAAAAATATTTCTGGCTTAACGCTGATTTATTGATGTCATTTGTTCTCTGTTAAATCAAGTTCAGTGGCATTAACAATTAGCACTCATTGATTCCGGATAATGTATAGTAGTCATCATTGAGTTTTCCAGAATTTATTACCGGAAAAGATATATTAATGCTTGAGACGGAATAAGCATTATTGTGCATTAGAGAGATTAGCATTGAGAGATTCCAGGTTTGACCTCAGTGTGTCACCAGGAGAAAAAAAAGAGCCTTTGTGGCTTTATTTTATTGCTAGGCGAATGCTGAACTGCTCACCTTACTTTGCAGAACTTCCCGTCCTCTATTTTACTTCATTTACATTTTCATGTGCCGGAAGTGTCGGCGAAAGAGTCAGTGTGGTGCTGCTACGTGATGGATTTCATGCTGTTCTCAGCATAGCAGCGGTTGTGTGGGCTGTATCGAAACCTGCGAGGCTGATGGTTGACAATTACACTGGTGTCGAAATGATGAATCTTCAGGCATGTTACCCTGGCTAGTTCGTTCCCGCACACCGGCTGGTTACTCTCATCTTCCTCCTTCCCTTTCTTCCCTCCCCACATTGCTCCCAAGTCTGAAATGTTATTCCTAATTCGTGCTTCATTATCATGGGCATAGAAACCACCAAGGTATAGGTGTAAATATATTTATGGAAGCCAGTCCGTGTAAATTAGTAAAAAATGTAACAATTTAGGGCGTTAACTCTCAATGGATGCTTTGATAAAATGTACTACTGTTGGTTGCCATTTGAGGATTTTTTTAGGTATTTCTGAAAGATTATACCAATTCGAAAGGGCACTTTTGACTCTACCCAACACTCGAGCCTCGGAAAATCTTTTATCAACACCTAGAGCAAGAAGAGAAGAAGTACCCCAAGAGTCTTTTGGAGCGGGGAGCATGATAGACTGGACATGGACCACATCCAACTTTGAGATGAAGCACGTGTTTATTAGAATGGCGGTACACGGTTTTCATTATCTCCTCTGCAAGAACACATCATACAATGAGCCAGCAGAAACGTGTGAGTGCAACTTATGTGGACAAACATGTGAAAGTTACCACACGGAACTGTGCCGGAAAAGAATCAAATCAATTAAAGACTATGCTAACCAAGGCGCCAGAACACAAACTTGAATAATTTGTACTTTGTTTTTTTAAATTTGCCTCTTTTTGTATGGCAATAAAAGTTTATTATTACAGTGAGATTATCATTATAGACCTCTATTGGCATAATTACTGGTCATCGTTACGTTATTATAGGCCAATCGACAGATACAGTTCCTGATTGGAGAGTTTGTATGTATCACTGGACGAGCGCCCCTGGCGATGACAGTTGGACATCCGTCAGAACGTGAATCTGGGGCTGTGAGCTGCAGAAAGAGGGTGTACAAGTCTGTGTAAGGGAAGGTTGGCTGTGCCAAGAACGGTGAAAGAGGTGATAAGGTGTCGTACCAGGATGTAGAACAATTTCGACGTATTCAAAATTGCTCAGTGTTCTATAGTATCTTTGGTGAGTAATATTTATTCCAAATTATCTTTTGAACTTTCGTACGAAACACATGCGAAGACAGTAGTGGAGTGGTGAATTATACACTTCTTGATAATTTTGTCAAATGGGGAACTTGTGAAAATATTTAGTAACTTATATAATGTCTTGAAAGCAAGCTAAAGTCATATTATTTGATATGTAAATTGAATGTTCGTTGAAGGAGTAGTTACAAAACACTAAGGCAACTGTATCTCTTGTAAACCAAGGAAAACACGTAAAATTGGGTTGCCACCATTTAACTCTTACCCAACGTACAACACCTTGGATAATTCTGATCCACCATCACTCTTACACGTCTCAGCTTTTCACAACATTTATTGAGGCATTAGTTACAGAATTAGATGCATTATGTGAATATATTTTAAATATATTTTAAAAGGTTGTACTGCTTCATACAAATAAATCAGAATTTCAGAACAAATTTTAAATATAGGCTGCATTTTTCACCCTTTCTAGGCACTTTATGAGCATCTTATAATGCAAATTTAAGTTATCAAAGTGAAGGTTCGGAAATAATTTTACCAATATATATATATATATATATATTGTCGAAGCAACAGGCATAAAAGTTTCGGCACAATTAGATAACAGACGGAAATGAAAAGTTTGTAGTGTTTAACGCCCGCTTTTACTACATAAGGCACCGCAGGCGATGACACTGATGATACATGAGATGAAGATGGAGCACCGGTGGAATGAGATGACGGGGGAAACCGGAGATCCCAGAGGAAACCCACCCAGCGCCGTTTTGTCCACCACGAATCTCACTTTGCGGTCACCTGGGATCGAACCCGGGCCGCCTTGGTGAGAGCCAAGTGGTCTAACCACTGAGCCACGGTGCGGCTCAGTGCGGTGGATAGTGTTTCACGGTAATAAAGGGCTTTCATAAGCAGTTAACGATAGCTCGGCTACTGTACACAAAGCGACGACAAATGAAGATAGCTGAGATAAAAGACTGCGATAAATGGAAATTCCTGGTAACATCTGTATTATTTTGGGTTCTTTATTGTACTGGAAATCTCTCAAATTACGAATGAGGTATTTAAGGGAGAGACGAGCTGAAACAGTTGTAGTTGTATAACACGAGTGTTGGGAGCTGATCACAACGTTGTAGACTATGTGGATGTGACTTAATGTTACGTGAGAATTGAACAGTGTACTCCTACGCAAATAAAGAACGATTTTTATTTTCTGCAAATTGGACTTTTAATTCTACGAACCAACAAAGTCACAATACAAACCGAAAATATCTGTTATGAATATAATAGGAATTTATTACGCCAAGGCCTCGTCCAAATTTGATAAATATATATTTTTACTTTCTGTGCTACAATAAGTAGAGGAAATATTGTATTTAACTTGAAAATTCCATCCCTAGATTTGTTTTTGTAATTTACGTCCTCCAACGTTAAATCATATCGGACGATGAGTGGAATGGGTGAAATGATGCTCAAATGAGCCCAGGGTCCATAGAGCTTAGAGTTACCCAACATTCGTCTTTCAGGATAAGGGAAAACCCCGGAAAAACCTTATCCAGGTAACTCACCCTGACCGAGATTCGAACTCGCGACCTCTTTAACGTGAGGCAGACATGCTACCACCACGCTACCGAGGCGGGCACCATCCCAAGATTTCATTGGAAATACGTATTTTGAAACCGCCGGAAAATAAAATAAAACGTTTGCAAAATTTAGTGTGTGTCTGTGAACAACGAAATAACTCAAAAATGAAAGGTCACTTAAAAACAAAACAAAAAAACTGTTGTATAAGATTAGGGGCTTCCAAGGATGCAAATTCAAAAATTTAAAAAAGAAAAAAAAATCCAGGCTATCCTTTACATAAACTGATTTACTCAGAAATTGTATTTACTACATTATCAATGTTCAACATATTTTCCTGACATGAAATATGTAAATAGATTGGCTTCTCTGTATTCATTTTAATAATTCAGCCACTCTTCTCTCAGTTCCCTGTCGCGGATGTGTCCACATGCCGCTTGCCGGAGTTTTTCAGACACTGTACCTGAAACTGCACTTTCGTCGCCATCTGTTTGTAGCTACGTAGCAATCAAGGAAAGCGATAGCTGGTAGTGGTTCCGGACTGTCAAGGACAACGTATTACAACTTCCTGAAAGGATTCCCGGCTTAATAATGGGTCACACACGTGCCACTCGTATACTTCTTTTGCGTGGTGAACGAGCTCGTGTTTATATGACGCACCAGAACTCTGTTCACCTTGATTGTCCAAGATGGATTGTGTTGGTGATGGTTGAGTTTTACACTGCGCTCAATTTTGGGCTACGACCTGTAGTTATTAATAAATCACTGGAATTCATCGCCATATTGGGTTTAATAAAGAAGTCGACATGCATTTTATTTTTCTACGATTTTGAAACCTTAAAATTTGCTTTTGTTTCCTTTTAAAATTCTAATCTTTTACCATTTGAGTCCTCTATGTTATACCTTCATCTGTTTACCTTTAATACCCTATAACTCTTTTTCAGTTTTAAATTACACTTCGGATTCAAATGAGCACCACTCATTTACTCTGAATTTTCTTTGAAGTCTTCATTCTGAATGGTTTTAGGGAAGATCTAAATCGTAAGAGATTATCAAACTCTTTCTACACAAAAAAATGTAATGCTTGTTGAAAAAACATTGTGCTGTGGAATTTAGTATTTCCGGCGTATTTCTTGTCGTTTTGTATCTTCTAGTCGGCGAATTGTTAAGCTACCACGCCTGCCTCGGTAGCGAAGGTAGTAGCGTGTCTGCATCACGTTCAAGAGGTCCCATGTTCGAATCTCGGTCAGGGTGAGTTACCTGGATAAGATGCTATTCCTGGGCTTTCCCTTATCCCGAAAAATGAATGTCGGGTAACTCAAAGCTCTATGGAGCCTGGGCTCAACATTAGAGTATGTTAATTACAAAATAGGTATCACATAGCGTTCTGATCTTAAAATAATTGACTGTCGCTTAAACCAATGTGTTTCAAAACACATAGTACTTGAATTAGGTTCGATTTGGAAAATGCATAGGTATGTTGGATCCCTTAGCATTTTTAACAGTGGTAAATTTAGAGGCCTCCATATTTCAGTTCATCATAATTAATTTCACTAATTATATTTAAAGTTAGATCAAATAATGAAAAAAGTAACACTAATGGTTGTCTTCAAATTTTGAGAAATAGAATTTTCTCTATTTTATAAGTTATTTTTTCTACTACACATAATAAGAAAGGCATGTATTGGTTTGCACACAAACATTATATTTTGTGATTTACCAAAGTACAAGGTTGGAACCCCCTGAATAAGAAAAAACAAAGTTTTGGTAAAAGATCCGAATTACTGTGTTCACAGGTGCCAGAGGACGTGTGTCTGTGAACGGCATAAGTCAAAAGTGACAAGTCAAATCTATTTAAAAATAATAAATATCAAATAAAAATATCAAATAAATAATAAATAAATATTAAAGGCATATATAAGTAGAAAAGAAGCTCCATTCCAATCTATACTTTGATTTTCTCAAAAGTTTCTCTAAGAAGTTAGATTTAATTATATGTTTAGAGAATTCTTGAAAACTAGGCGCGCGCGTGTGAGTGTTTTTTAAATTTATGTCCTACAACTTTAGTCATATCGGAAGATGAATGAAATGGGTGAAATAATGCTCAATGCGTCCGGAGTCCATGGAGCTTAGAGTTACCCGACATTCGTCTTTCAGGATAAGGGAAAACCCTAGGAAAACCTTATCCAGGTAACTCACCCTGACCGAGATTCGAACTCGGGACCTCTTGAACGTAAGGCGGACATGCTACCATCTACGCTACCAAGGTGGGCTGGGGTGGGTGTGGGTGTGGCTTTGTACTCTCAGTAGCCGGAATCACTTTCACATAATAACAGATAAAGACAGATAAAATCTTATTTCATATAAAATATAGATCCCATTAAAGCACGCAATTATATCAAATAAATTGGTGAAGCTAATTGTTTATTGAGCTAATCACTTCCAGAACATTTTATTATTCGTTTGTAGTTCTCATATTGAAGTCGTTATTCGCTTTTGGGGGGGAGGGGGTGTTTTGCATTTCTTTTCTCTGATCAAGCAAAGAGGAAAGAATTTTAAAGTTATCACATTACGACTATTCGTAAACGATTCTTACAGTTTTCCATTATCTGCAAGATAATATACAATTCTATAATTTCTACAAGTGCATATCTCGATAAACTAGAAGCTTTTGTTTAAACAGTTTGTAAAAGTTTGAACAGAGAAAATCATATGAGTTTAGCACATACCTATACTCTGCACTTGATCGATCACTTTTTGTTTGAAAAATGTATTATTAGCAATAATCATTACACTTTTTGAAGCTTAGAGGAATATTATACGCACCTAAGTGGGACATTTTATTTTAGACGTTGGTATACTTGTCATATACTTTGGCTCATACTTGTAAAGTATACGTGTATTTATCTTATTTTAGCTCTAACACTTTTGTTTTTAATACCTTTTACCATAAATGATCCATTTTCTATAAAGCTAGTATTCTCTAAGGCATATTTTGTATGATGAAACCACCTCATTTCACCACATTTCACTTAAATGTGAAATCTTCGTTGTAAACTGTGCCATTCCATATGTACCATGCTTTTTCTACAATTTTTTATTCAGCAAATTTAAAACGCGTTTTTGCAATTAAGTCACCAAATTGTTTTGAGTGAAATGAATACTTGCTCCTCTTGGGAGGAAAAAAAGTGCAAATCAGATAAAAATTATACATATAAACCTACACAATCCCCAATGTTTTATATGAACGTTAACTCAATTTAATACATGGGTTCAGGTAATTTTTGTAAGCTTTACTTACCGAAATATTTCTTCTGCAATAGACTGCCTTATGTTCACAGGTCACAAGCAACACTTGCAAGAGGCTTAATTCAAGAATCTATTTATTAGGTAACTCGAATGAGCTTTGGTCCCACAATCCTTGAAGCAACAGGAAATCCTGACATCATCGAAACCGCTGCTTTATCTGCGGTTTGGCTTCACGCAATATGCGTTTCCTTTTCAATATATAACCACTTTTCCTCAGGGCTATTTTATGTAATATTATATTGTAAACGTAGTTTTCTTGAATAATAGTTAATAATAATATAGCTCCCAGGAACATAGATGTTCTTCTTCCGTCTTCGCATTCTTCACCTTATCCATTCTTCTGAGGCATGTTCTGCCTCCTGTTGCATATAGTAAGTGGATGAAATGGCTAGCTACTGTATTAAATCTAAATGTTCCACCAAGATTTCGTTATAGATTATTTGAGGCCCCCGAATCCTCACCCAAAGAATTTACGAAGCTCTGGTTATCTCTGAACAGCATTACCCAAAACACATTTTCAGAAATAACTAATTTGGAATCCACGTTTCAGCCAAGAAAACCCCGGCCCTAACTGCTCACAAGCCCTTAGTTATTTTTCCCGCTCAAACATACCTAAGGATTTTTACCCATATGCCATCTATTTTGGTAAGAAATAAAATGTACATCCGAATTTTCTAGTAATAGCCTCCGATGTCCTTTGTACTGAACAAGCGGGATGTCTCAGGTGGTTTCGCATGTGGCCAAGTTTCGATTCCCATGACCGACTTACCTGACCCATATGTTTTTTCTGGAGTTCCTCTGGGTCACTAGGTGAATGCTGGGTGGGTTAATTACATCCCCCAAACTTCCGTGTAATCTCCATTATCATTTCACATCTCTTCTCTGATGATCACTTATAGAGTGGAGGTGTCGTGCATGGTAAGATGATATGTTCTGAGAAAACTTTTTCTCCGGTAGTATGGCCTCAAATCCTTGAGCCAGATGTGGTTTGGGCCGTTTTCGGACCGCATTCGGGTAAGCTGCTTTTGTTCTGACCCTCCAGTGAGTTTCCAGTAAGGACCCGCCCGCTGCCATGCCGTGGCTCCTTGGAATGGGTATAAGTCAAATACATGTAACTCAATATTTTTATGTGTCAATTTTTACTATGATTTGATATCGTTTATTAATTCATTTCTTGTTGTATTTAACAATTATATCTTTATAAGCACCTTTCTCTGCTAAAAATTCTTCCTGTATTTTATTAGAAAATACATGTCAACCTCCAAAATAATTAAGAGGATACAGGACTTCTAATGATCATGTGAAAACTATGTATTAAAGCATTGTATATGATTTATTTATGAGTTGTAGTATATATGAAACACTTTTATAAATTGAGCTTATTAAAACGTGTTTATTTGAGCTTGCAGTTTGCACGTGACTTTGTCACGATAGTGAAAACAATTGTTGATTGGCCTTGAATACGGTAATATCTTTTATCTGTTTTGGTTGCGTAATACAATCACAATATGCATGCCAATTAATCTTCAGAATTGCATTAACATACATGTCACTTCTATAATAAATGAATGTAGTCTTATTCCGTGAAGCAATCGAAGACCAGTTCTACGACGTTTTACTTTGTACACACATATCCAATAAGTAGAGATAGTATTATACTGTATCCAAAAATGGATGTTTTGACGTCTCAATGATATAAATAAGGGAATAAGAAATTCTTTAACATCTCGGAGGGTGTTTAAGAAATATTTTCAAGAAAATCTCCCAGGTCAAATCACTTTATTCATTTTTTTTTTTCTCTATAACAATTTTGATTAGATTGCCACACAATTTATACATTTCAATGGGAAATAGTAATTAAATTTTGGGCATACAGTCTATGAAGTTATTTCATGCTGAATGTATTTTGTGTGGTCTGTACGGAGAGGATTCGGCACGGAGGTCCAAACTTAGTGTGTTCTACCTATACCGCCAAGTGGAGCACCTCCGGGAGAAAGGATAATGTGAGAGGAGCCAGAGGGCGGTAGTTCCAAGGAGCCACGGTAGTGGAGAGGGCAGGATCGCTACACTTTACGAGGTGGAAGCACCCTGTCAGGGCAGTTCAACCGGCCTCCCACCCTTCTTCCCGTAAGGAAGGGTATCCGACCCCTAGAGCTGCCGTGGTGCGGGCGCTGCGGACCCTTAGCACCCGTGGTACCTCTGACGTTACTAGAGGAACCTCAGGCCGAACATTCGAGCCCCTCTCTGAATGGGAGCTGTTCGGATTGGATTGGACTCGAGGGGGCAGTGTGTTCCCGATACCCACGGGAAATTGGATACCTCCGGCCAGACTACGGCCGCCCGGAGGGGGTAGAGGGTTACCTAATAAGTCTCGGGTACTAGCCTGCAGAGCTAGTTGCTGGTGTGCTAGATCACCGGCGGCCCTACCAAGCTTATTTGGTAGCCGGTCAATTATGGATTGGTGCGCAAGTGGCGTATCCACCGCCGTCCTATCTGCCGTGTGCAGCGGCGGGGGGGGGGGGGGCAGTTTATAAAATAGGTACTATCCTACGGTAAAAAAAAACGTGAGGTCCGGGTTCTGGTCCTACGGGTCCATGACTAATGGGAGTAAAACCTCTGACTCAATTCAATCCCGCCCTACTGTGGTCCGGTATCGACCCCGCTAGACCGGGTTTGGAGACCTGAGACCGTCCTGCCGGGAAGGAAGTTTTACTCAGATGATATCTTCCTGCCGTGCAACACCGAGATATGCACTGACACATCTACCCTGAAACAGACCACCATATAGGAGATGATATAAAATTATAATGGGGACGAAATTGAGGAACAGGAAATTCGGGAAATGAAACTAACTTACCCAGCATTCACCTAGCGTCCCGGGAGAAACCCCCATGCGTAAAGGACAATGGCCACTGAAATCGAACCCCGACCTTCCGAAATGCCTAAACCACCCCTCGCGGTAATTTTGTATAACTTCTAAATATAAGAGTTTAACAAAATATGTGCATAGAACTATTTAAAAAAAGGCAATTTATATGTGCAACATTAATCATTTCCTATATGTTCTTTATTATTGGTCTGATGAGTCAAATATATATTTTTCGTCTGATGATACTGTATCTCTTCCACTGTCATGCAAAGAGACTCGAACGCCAAAGACGTTAAACAACAGTTTTTAAATCAATTAGTTGCACTGTGACATTCCTAAAGTCTACAAATAAATATTAATACAACTGTTTATTTAGCAAATGGAAGAGCAGATTTATAATGGATTACACATTACAGAGATTTGTGGTATAATAACTTTTTGGAAGAAGAACAAAATGATGACCTTATATGCGCAAATTTAGATCATATTACTTTAGAATAATTAGAAACGGCATTAAAAGAAATGAAGAATACGAAGGCCACAGGAGAAGATGCAATAAATGCAGAATTATTGAAATATGGTGGACCGATACTAAATCAAAGAGTTTTGAATTTAATTAATAGTTGTTGTAATGGATGCCAAATCCCAAGATCCTGGACACATGCTCGAATTATATCTATTTTTAAGAAAGGTGCTCGAAACAGATGTAAGAATTATAGGGGAATAAGTATTTTAAACACACGATATAAATTATATGCAAGAATCTTAAGTAAAAGGTTAGAAACCATTACAGATGTTCTACTTTTAAAATAAAAAAAATGGTTTTAGAAAAGGACGATCCTCTACAGATGCTGTCTTTACAGTTAAGCAGATAATAGAAAAAAGAAGAAAATTTAATCTGGAAACACATATAGCTTTTATTGATAATGAAAATGCGTTTGATTGTGTAAATAGGAAACATTTGTGGGAAATCATGACTCGAAGAGGCTACCCAAGTCATCTCATTAAAGTTCTAAAATCTATATATAAAGATACAACAATCAGCACACATATTGGAAATGGAATGTATAGTAAATGGATACATACAAATCAAGGTGTAAGACAGGGTTGCAGTTTGTTTCCTGTCTTATTCATAATTTATATAGAAGATCTGATTAGAGAGTGGATGTTTAAGATTAACGGAGGCATTCACCTTACACCAAATTTTATTCTTAAGACGATGCCATTTGTGGATGACCAAATAATTATAAGTAAAACTGAAGACGAGCTGCAAAGAGCAGTATATATTTTACAGAAGTTATGTAAGAATTATAATTTCAAAATTTCCATTAATAAAACCAAAACAATGGAGTTTCGAGGTAAAGACACTGTTAGAACCAAAATAGTAATTGATGATATCATCTTACAGCAGGTTACGGGTTTTAAATATTTGGGAACATATGTCAGTTATAAATATGAAAATGATTGTAAAAATAAATTACCAATGTTTCAACAAATATGCGGCATAATAAGCAGAAGCCTAAAAACTAAAACCAGAAAAGAAACACGGATGAAATTTTATAAAGTAATGGCTGTGCCTGCGTTTCCTTTTGGTTCTGAAACATGGACATTAACAAAAGCAGACAAAAACAAAATACAGTCTGCCGAAATGAGATTTCTAAGAGCAGTAAAGGGATGTACTCTTTTAGATAAAATTTCAAATGGCAAAATAAGAGAAGATTTGGAAATAAGTTCTTTAGAAGAAAAAATAATAAATTATAGAAATGAATGGAGAGAGCATATTGAGAGAATGCCGAGAGATAGGATCCCAAGAAGAGTTATAAACTATAAACCTAGAGGAAAGAGACATCCGGGAAGACCACGAAAACGATGGTTAGACATGTTTTAAGCCGGAACAGGCAGCATTACCTAGCCCTTTGAGTGAAGAAGAAGAGTAGATTTTCTGGGCATGTTCTGTAGAAGAGTAGGTAGAGAAGGTTGTGTCAATGTAACACGTCAGGATTTACTTTCCCATTCAGACGCCTTGTAACAGAAAAGTGGAGAGGTAGAGAGAGAGAGAGAGAGAGAGAGAGAGAGAGAGAGAGGTAGAGAGAGAGAGAGAGAGAGAGAGAGAGAGAGAGAGAGAGAGAGAGAGAGAGAGAGAGAGAGAGAGAGAGAGAGAGCGCATTGAGAAATGAGAAGTTTTAAACTGCCGCCGGTTAATCCGTCTTGCTTCCTGATTGTTCCAGAGGAAGTTCGAGTCAACACGATGTAGGCTCTTATTGCAGGACTATATGTAAGGTTCTTACCTCGTCCCCCCTCCGCCGTCTTTAGAATTTAACCGGGTAGATAAAATCAGACCTTCAATGAATGCAATATTGGAGAGATGTTCAAATGTGACTATACGAGCAGCATTCGAGAGGTCGGGGTTCGATTCCAGTGGCCGACCTCATCTCCTCTTCTCATCCGGTGTTCTCTTTCAGGTTAAAAGTGACGGTGGGTGTCTCGGAGGTGCAGGATGATGTGCTCTTCCTCCTCTCTGGTCTCCGAACCTGAACTGATGCGGCCATTTCCGGATTGCATTTTACTGTACTGCCAGTTGTCCTGGACTGCCGGGGAGTTTCCAACTGGTATAGTGTTGGGATGGGCCACCCTATGTCTCCTCTCACTTAATTCTTCCTCCCGAGGTTGCTTAACTTGGGGCATAGGTACAATAAACTACAAGTTTCGGTACCGAATCCCCTCCGCAGTGTAATCCAATCCAAGCCTGCCTAAACGGGGAGTCGAATTCTGAATTCTCGACTACACATATAAACCGAAATCTATTATGATATAGCGGCAAAATGCAATAAACGCCGTCACTTTTTTTTTCATTTGTACCTCGCCTTTAACTGCCATGGTCATATCGGCGGCCGTTCTCCTTTGGAACATCTCGAAGGTGTTTTAATCATTAGATCACGCACACATTCGCACTCTCATTCATACATCCAGACTCTGCGGAAGATGCGGAATCATCTTGGTTTTAGAAAAATCCCCACCGGCAATTGAACCCGGGACCCCTTGCACAGCAGGCAGGTGCTCTACCGACTGAGCTACGGGGCCAGCTACACAAGTCAGCCTTCTTCCGACCACTTCACTTGCTTTACAACCACAAGACCTCTTTTTATAACTCGTAAAACAGCATTGATTGTACATTGCAACTGACGTCACAAACTTACTCGCAAAACAGATATTTTCGCACAACAGAAACGCACGCTTTCAGGTGAACTTACTGGTTTTGCAAGCGTTAAACAGAAAGCAAGAGGCCCACCTCGTAGCGTAGATGGTGGCGTGTCTACCTCACGTTCAAGAAGCCCCTAGTTCGAATATCGGTCAGAGTGACTTATCTAGATAACACTTTCTTTCGTGGTTTGCCCTTATCCTGAAAGATGATTGTCTGGTAACTCTAAGCTCTATGTATTCTGGGCTGATTTCAGCATCATTTCACCCATTTTATTCATCGTCCTATATGACGTAACTTTAGAGGAGTATATTAAAGAAAAAAAGGTCTGTGAGAAAGTAAACTTCAGAAAATCCTTCTACAATCCAGGGCTAAGGCTCATGGCCCATTCCGTCGTCACTGCGTCATTTCCAGCTTTTCCTCAGGCAACCAACATCTCTTCATCCTTGAAGATTGTAACTCCACACAATCTAGGTATTCTATCGTGATCCATTCTTTCAATGTGTTTCTTCCAGTCATTTCCCTTTTCTCCAGTCTTTTTATTTTCTTAAAAAATTCTGACTATTTTTTTCAACATCTGGTTTATGCTGAATAATGGCGGTACAACGGCTATTTTTTCTATTTATTCTTCCAAATGCCTGCCGTTAACCTCCGGATAGGCTTTGGTTACAGACACTGCGTGATTATACAAGGGGCGTCCAGAAATTAAGTTCTGTTTAAATTCATCTCCGCTGCAGCGCTGCGATTGCAGTTCCGCACATGCGCGGTAGACGCTCTGTATCAAGGAGAAGAAACGTGCGCCATTGTGAGATCGCTGTCAGCCCCGTACGCTTTGTTGTACTTGTTTACAATTTCCGTGTTGGTTGAAAATCCCGCCGCTTGTGAAATCTGATCTGTAATTCGTTTTCTGAATGCTAAAAAAGTAAAAAAAAAAAAAAAAAAAAAAAATGAGACTTATCGGCAAATTTGAGATGTTTACGGACAAAATGCGATGAGTGATACAATGATGAGAAGATGGGTCCGACAGTTCAATGAAGGAGTAGTGAAGTGCACGATGAAGAACGAAGTGGGCGTCCATCTTTGGTTACAGAACAACTGGTTCACGCGATTGATGACAAGATCCAGGAAAACCGCAAGTTTACAATTAGTGCTCTCGCTATGGAATTTCCCCAAATCTCACGATCACTAGTTCATGAAATTGTTACAGAAAAACTAAAATTTCGTAAACTTTGCTCACGTTGGGTGCTAAAGATTATTACCGAGCAACTCAAAACAAAACGAATGGTTAGTGCACTTCAGTTTTTGACCCGTTATGATGAAGGCGGTAAAGAATTTCTGACACAGATAGTCACAGGAGATGAAACTTGGGTTTCTTACGACACCCCTGAAAGTAAGTGTCAATCAATGAAATGGAGGCACACCTCATCCCCAGCAAAGGTTACGCCGAAACAAATCTTGACCCCTCGAAAAATGATGTGTACAGTTTTCTGGGACATTAAAGCGAATATGAGGATCTACTCCCATTAGTCCTGGACCCGTAGGACCAGAACCTGGGCCTCTCGGGTTCATTTTACCGTAGGACAGTACCTATTTTAAAAACTCCCCTCCCCCCCGCTGTACACGGCAGACAGGACGGAAGTGGATACGCCACTTACGCGCCGGTCCTTAATGAACCAGCTGCCAAAAATCCTTGGTAGGGCCGCCGGTGATCTAGCACTCCAGCTACTAGCTCTGTATGCTAGCACCCGGGACTTATGAGGCAACCCTCTACCCCCTCCGGGCGGCCAAACCCTGGCCGGAAGTACCCAATTTCCTGTGGGTGGCAGGAACAGACTGCCCCCTCGAGTCCAACCCAATCCGAACAGCTCCCAGAGGGAGGGGCTCGAATGTTCGGCCCGAGGTTCCTCTAGTAAAGTCAGAGGTACCACGAGTGCTAAGGTTCCGCAGCGCCCGCACCTTGGCAGCAAGTGTTCTGGGACAGGAAAGGCATCTTACTCACTGATTTCTTACCGCGTGGTCAAACAATGAAAGCAGATGTATATTGCGAGACACTTACGAAATAGCGCAATACAGAATAAGCACCGAGGAGTGCTGTCAAAATGTGTTGTGCATCTCCACGACAACGCACGACCACACACTGCAAATGCGGTGAAAAACATCCTACAGGTATTTGGCTAGGACGTGTTTGACCACCCCGCGTACAGCCCTGACCTCGCTCCTAGCGACTTTCATCTGTTTTGCATCTCAAATTCTTCCTTGGCGGTCAACACTTCAACAATGACGAAGATCTGAAAGAAAATGTTTCCAACTGGTTGAAGACACAGGCGGCAAACTTCTATGAAGAAGGTATACAAAAAGTTGTGCCCCGCTGTGACAAATGCCTGCAAAATTTCGGCAGTTAGTGGAAAAGTAGCTTAAGAGTTGTAGAATTTTGTGCAATAAATAATTTTTCTATATCTGTAGACAATTTAATTTTATTGCCAAACAGAGCTCACTTCCTGTACGTACCTCGCATTTTATATATATGCAAGTTGAGGAAGGCTACTTCCGATGAACATTGATATCTTTCATGTGAAAGCTGTTAAAAGGAACAAGAGATAAAAAGGAGTTGTTTTGAAAAGCTGGAGACGTACTGAATACGGAAATAAATGAATGGATGTTTTCTCCCTCGGGGCAAGGGCTTTACAGTTGTTCCGCTGACCGCATAGAGGTTCCTGCATGAAGGCCTTCTCTTTAATAATCAAAAACATGGCATATGGGCAAAATATTACTCTGCTGGGTCACATTAATTTCCTTTTGAACGAAACATCTTTCCCACTGCCTTAAGCGAAACAACCCGCTGATATAGTTAAGCCGTCAGTTTCAGATTATACAGTCCCCATTTCAAAATCTTCGCTATCTCTCTGCATATTACACACATTTTCAAACAGAATTGCATTCACCAAGCATATAAAATAGAGAGTGATAACGGCAACAAAATTATGGACTAGACAAGCTCTTTTTGGGCATCAGCCATTTCCATTAGTTTGAGTTCTACAATAACCTAGCTGCTCATTTTCTCCTCGCCTTATCCATGAATATAAAATTTTAATGTCAGTATTTAGCGACACACTTTTGCACTTTTCCTATCGCTTCTTTTTCCTGTAGGTATCTCCCTTCCTCTAAAAATATGTTAATTGAAACTATTGGGGAAAAGGAAAAGTTTAACATCAAGTACAGTTTCTGAAAGGTAGTAAAAAGGTTCAGGGTCTTGTGAATCCATGCATGTTATCTTTTTTCTTAAGTTTTGAAGTAATTTGCTTGTTTCTTTTGAATATGCAACGAGTGGCACTTAGTAGTCGTCGACTCTTAACACCTCCCATATAAACTATGTCCTTCAAGGATAACCTCAGATAATCTACCAAGCGATGATTGGATCAATTTCTAATGTGGAGGCACTCAGAGGGCACAATCTCTTGCCTCCGAAACTAGGCTGAGAAGTGGTTGGTTGTGGAATGAGAGGACCTACAGCTTTTTCAGGTGTCTTCAAGCTTGAGCCAGCTATTCAAACGTGAAGTTTTGGATACAGCTAACTTAAAATCGTCATCCCAGAGCCGGAAATCAAAGCACGGGTCCTCAACTAGAAACTACTGACAGATCTATCTCGAAGTCTCCTGAATGGAGTTTTAAATGTAAATAGGAATACAGCGAAAATATCTACCCCCCTCCCATGGACACGTACTCGGGGAATTTTCGGGCATTTTGGCAATTAACCCTTTTCTGTTTTCTTTCTTTTTTCCTAATAGGAATAACATTTGAATTTAAAAAGTATAAACCTACTTTTTAACAACAGATATATTGAACATACATAAATTCTTAGCGTTATCAGATACATATTTAAATAAAATATTAATGTAATATAGTTACGTAATTAATAAAGTAGCATATGGAGCTTGCCAAAGCAAGGTGGTAGTAGTGTGTCTGCCTCACACTCAAAAGGCCCGAAACATAATCAGGGTGAGCTAACTGGATAAAGGTTTTTTCCGGGATGTTTCCTTATCCTAAAGGATGAATATCTATGGCGGAGTTACACTAAAAAAGAGATGAAAAGTGGGTACTAAATGGCAAAATGGTAGAAGTGGTCAATGAATTTGAATATTTAGGAGTGAACTTGAATAACAATGGAAAGTGGGGAGCACACAGGAGAAAAATTAAAGCAAAAAGAAAGGTGGCAATCAATGGCATAAAAATATTCCAACATAAGCTAGAAGTGACCACCAAGTGGTTAGAAAGAATATATGAAACACTAGTGGAATCCAAAATGTTGTATGCAGTAGAAGACTTGGGGGGGGGGAGGGGGTCGCAGAGGTAAACAAGATGGTGGACCAAAACTACAGAAGGCTTTTTAAATAGCTACTAGGCTTACAGGGAAGTAGCTTTAGTACAATTAGGAATGACAAGAACTAATGGAATAATAATGGAAAGAATAATAAAATTCTGGTATAAGTGTTTGGCCAAAGAAGGTAAAAATATGAAATTATGCGTGAGACAGCAGAAAAGATTAGAGAACTCAAATAGTTGACGGGCAGAGATATGAGGAATTATGAAAAAAAATGGGTGATATATGAAGATTAGAGGAAAGTAATACAAGCGATGTGGGTAAATTAGTAAAATGCAGAAGAGAAGATTTAGAACGACAGGAAATATGGGGAAGTCCAGAAAATATGAAATCATTACAATCTTACAAGCAAATAAAAAGAAATTGGGGACGAGAAGCATGTGTAGATTACTGCAATAGGCAAGAGAGAAGGGTTAGCTTGGGTGAGAACAGGAATCATATTTTCAAGAGGGATAAGAGGTAGGGAAAAGGGAATTTGTGAATTTTGTGGGGGAAAAGAAAGCATAGCGTACTATGTAACAGAATTCGAGGAGGTTGCAATGTGGAGAAAACAGGTTTGGGAGGAAAAATGGGAGAAAGTGGAGAAGAGGATAGTAGCTATGAAAATGTTAACGAGAAAGGAGGAAAATAAGGTAAGAAGTATTGGTGAGTTCTTGCAGAAAGGAAAAGAAAAATGGGCAAGAAATGTAAAGAATATATGGAAGAAGGGGGAGGGGGGAAGAATGGGGCTAATTAAGTAACAAGGACTCATGGAGGTTAAAAGCTACCTGCCAGAGCAGAAGACCAGGGTGTCATGTAAGCCAAAGTAGCAACAAGGTAAAGACAAATAAATGTAGCCTAAATTTGTAAATTGTAAAGTTCTGGAATATGCAAAGTAAATAATTCATTCAATATACATAAAACATATATGTATACATACAATAAATATAATTTCAAAAACTCTTCGTATGACCTAAATTGGTTATCAAAAGTGATCTGTTAGGCAGTTTACACCGAGCGGTCAAAAGTAATCCTATGTTAAAGTTTTGTTTAATTCTTACTTTTTGTACGAAAGCAGGGGAAATATTGTATACGACACAAGAATTTGAAATCAAGACTTAAATGTTCTTAATTTAAACATCTGAATCTGTAAAATGTAGTTTCAAAAGTAGTTCCCCGATCACAAGCGCGCGCGTGATGTGGTGCCTAAAGTTCTGTTTTTATTTATGAAGGCTTTTTCCATTCTATATTAGTAATAAATAACAGTTCATATTTGCTCAAAGATTTGTTTATTAGGCTTGAGAACCTTTTACCTGACTTAAATCTACGACACTGAGCCACCCGTTTTACTTAGCTTCCGAAAGTAGCCATGCAAAAGTCTTTAAGCACGAAAAATGTACATTATTCTTCACGGCGCACTCCATGTGTTGGTATATAAGTGTAATATACTTTTCAGCAGCATTACTAAAAATGAAAATTTGATATTTCAATATCTTCCGTAGATGCGACATGAAGATCTTAAAGTAGAGGGCGCTCAAATTAGCCGTTTCGTGGAAAACTGTTGGAAAATGTTCATTTTTTTCAAAAGTGGCTTAAAGAATCTTGCTTAGAATGCCGTTATTTTCATGGAAAATAAAATGTACTTACGTACACTTATCTGGGAGTAGCGTCTAAAGTCCTGTTCATGCTGGATAAGTTTTTAATAGCTGGCAAATCTTAAGCGATAGCCAAAATCCAACTACACACATAAAATGTACAATTGTTGAAGCACCCAATTTATGTCAAGTTCTTTTCTGAAATAACAATTTTAGAGTAATGATTTCTTATTGGTTTGAACATTCAAATAATTCTGTTTTTTATAATGGAAAATTTCGTTTACTTTATGAACTAGCAAAGCTAATAAAATATCAAATCTCTCGCATAGTTAAGAGTTGGCCATTGTTTAACCTACTTATTCCTAAATTCCTTTATTGACTTGTTTAATATGAAGTAGAAATAGCTTTGCAGAAATGTAGCAGAGAGTGTGAAAACACAGGTCATCTGTTTCAGTTAGAACATAGATTCCGTATCTATGAAATAGCGCTAAAGATAAATGGCTAACCTAAGGTTGCGCAGCATTCCCGTATCAAGTCAAACTGTACTTCTATTTGCTGAGGAATTTATTTATTTGTTCCTTCTTTCCCGATCGATATTTGGCCAGCAGTTGTTATTAGGCTAACATGAGGGCTGTAGAGGTATCAAGCAGCAGCTGGATTGTCAAGGACATACGCACCATGGCGGATCGATATTTTACACATTCGTGTATTAGGCACACAGCAAACCGAGGAGATGAAAGCACTGCCCTCCCAGAGCGGCAACTTCCTTCTTTGGCACGTGACCAGCAACACATCCTGTGAGGTAGGCTGCACACCAAACGTGTCAACGCCTGCAGCGCAACATTGGAATATGACTCTTTTGTTCCATTATCATGATCACGATAAGATAACCGACCTATAAACATTAGGTTTATTTCTTTTTCTCTGTGCTATCGCTCACTAACATGCAATTTAAGCCGAAGTTTTAAGATATTTTAAATATAATAGAGCTCTGCATATTTTCAGAGAAGTAAAATTGACGAAGTGCGTCTATTTATCATTACTCTTGTTGATTAAAAGGCTGAAGAAGCAAGTGTATATGTACCTAAGAAACTGACTTGCAGTACAAGTTTGTTTTCTTAATTTGTGGTAAAGGTATGTTTGGAATATAAAAATTAATTTGGAGGAATGCACAACTCAAGGACTTCTTCTGTAACAGTTACATTGAAAATTTGGCGCATTTACTGTATAATATATATGTAAATATGTCTTAGAAAATAATCGGAGTATGAAAATGAATTTTAAGGTTAGGAATATTTTCAAACGTTTAATGGTTGTCACGTATTTTTCTATGGCAAGTTTTACATTCTACACTTTTATTTGGAGTAAATACTGCATTCTGCCAACAAATTGAATTACTATATTTCACCGGAAGAACATTTTGAGGCCTCGTGAAGTCCAAGGAAGCACTCTTATCAAAATGTTCTTGCATATTTGTTCATCTGCTAAATAATATAGCCCAAAAAGGAAGAGTTCGACAAATACGAAATTTGGCATTCAAGTACAGAGATAATCTTACAGAGATTGTACACGACGCTTTTGAAGGAAGCTCCTACCTCCATTATAGCTACAGTGAGTGTGTGGTGTTTTAGGGCCCGTCGACAACAAGGTCGTTTGGGCCTTATAGCTACATGTTACATGGAACAAATTTAAATCATTATGGTTTTTCAAAAGTAGCTCTTAAATTCTGATTAAAACACGGAATGTTAAATATATTCTTATAAATAAAGTTTTGAATTTTATAGCCTGTGAAGACCACTTATTTATGAATGGCTTTACCCTAACAAAGTAAACTACAAAGCTGGATAAAATATTACTATTCAACAAGTGCGGTACAATATAAACCAAATAAACATTTATTTTGCATTATTTTTACCCATATGTACTTTAATAATTTGAATTACAAATATTTAATCACTTTCGTGAACTAGAAAACTGCTCTTATTTTTATTATCCAAGTATAATACGACTTTGACATTGTTTTTGCGCAATAACATTGTAACTTGGAACCCATTGCTGTTCAAAATTTCAGCAAAACTCTGAGAGGCTAACCTATAAAAATAGATATTTGTGTTTCGATACACTTTAAAAGTGCTCAAGAAATTAAATAATTAATTCGAATATTAAGGATAAAGTTGTATTTAAGGATATAGAAGTTTTTTTCTGAAACAGTCCCACGAAATTAAGACATACAATATTCCAGTATTTATATTGCTACAACTATTTAAACAGCATTTAATTTTTTAAAACAAAAATACGATTTCTGCATAGTAAGAATCATTTCCACATTTTCTGAAGACATTGGAGCTTTTCATGTGAAGGCAGAAGACGATCTATTTCTCGTAACTTTGTCCTGTTTCATAATATTTCCATGGGGAGAGTATATAAAGACTGTCATCGCGAGGTCTACCCGAAAGTCAAAAGACTCCGGCCTCTATCAACCCGGGAGCGATGCAAAACTCCGGGGCCCTTTCCATGGGACAATACCTTTAGTCTAAAAGCCCCCCCCCCTCCGACAACGTCAAGACGGGTAGAAGTGGATACGCCACTTAGGCGCGTCAACCCCGCATGGAAGGCTACCGAATAACCTCGGTGGAGCCACCTGGTGATCTAGCACACCTTCTACTAGCTCTGCAGGCTAGTACCCGGGACTTCTTAGGCAACCCTCTGCCTCCTCTGCGTGGCCGAAGCCTGGTCGGGATACCCGATCTCCCGCGGTTGTCGGGAACACACTGTCCCTCGAGTCCAACCCAATCCAAACAACTCCCTTTCGGGAGGGGCTCGAATGTTCGGCCCGAGGTTCCTCTTGGTAACTCATAGGTACCCCGAGTGCTAGGGGCCCGCAGCGCTCGCACCACAACAGCTGAAGGGAACGGATCCGCTCCCCTAGGAAGCATATCCAGGATTAAATTTATGACAAAAATTTCGCTCTACGCCTTTCATTTATCCAAGAATACTGAAGACCCTTATTTTTGAAGGCCACATCGCCATTTTGCATATTTTAATTTAATCAAATGATTGATCACTGTTGTAACATCTCTGTTGTGATAATGAATGAAAAATCCGATACCATTTTGGGTTTATATAATACAATATCTTCAACAACATTAGGAAACAATATATTTCATGTCCGGGTCTGCTTTGTGATCACACATTGTTTTCACGTGCTCCAAATTCTCTAAACGTACAATACATTTTTCCAGTCCTGATATTACCAATCGTATTAGTTGATAATACTTGAGAAATCATGGTGTTTAAAAAGTGTTCTGATGTAGCACCTCTTTAAGCGTTAAGTGCCCATAGCTGCTGTAGCAAGATGAATTATCGTTCTCCACATTTTCAATTGTTTTGGATATTGTAAATGAGTTTTCATCTTCCCTAAATTAAAACAAAGAATTTTCAGAAAAACTGTTTGTTGCCCACATTATTAAAAAAGCAAAACAGTACATAAATGTACAGTTTTATATTTATGTCTCAGATATAACTTATTTAGTCGTCCCAAATGTTCGTCTAAGTCTAGCACTAAGTATTGACTGACATTTATTTCATATATTTGCCTTTGATATGATTTATATGTTAAAATTTCTTTAAATAGTAAGTGAAATAATTTTTATGGATTCATTTAATAGTTCTGTATAACTGCTAAACATTTTGGAACAGACAAATACATACCACAACAAAAATGAAAATCTGTTTGAAATACACAATTTGTTAAGTAATTTTTGTAACATTGTTTTTGTAGTTAAGGTAAAACAGCGTATACTGCTTCGAATTACTACATTTTCACATTTGTAAAGAACAATTTATGTAAATCGTCTTGCGATTGACATGTGTACATATAAAATATTTGTAGCAAAATCTGAGAGTAAAGGAAGTGACAAAATTGTACCTCACCAGTTTCCTTTTGTTTCAATTAAGCAAATTACCTCTTTACTTCCTCTTTGTAATGCGTAGCTTTTAGATGAATTCAAAAAAGCGTCCATCTTTCGTATGAATCCAAGTGCGGATGATATTGAGGGACTGTTTGATGTTCCCGCAGCAGAAAAGGCGGGAGATATTTCACTTACTCTGGAAGAGACTCGTAATTAAAGTGCCTTACAACAGAACTCCCATGAGCATACATTTACACATCTCTTTGTTAAAGGGGTCTGCTTCTGCCAAACTCGATAAGCACGTACAGAGATCTCTAAATTCTGAGTG